>JAIUCV010000017.1:4413804-4460933 GCA_026724425.1 Erythrophleum ivorense | reverse complement strand
TTCGAAGGGGGGTAATGATAAGAGACCACTGAGAACTTATTCAAGGAGGAGAACTTGACAAAAAATAAATTAAATTCTAATTATTTGAATTTTAATTTTTAGTTATTGCTGAGTCAAATTTGGTTGAGTAAAATAAGGAACCATAAGTCCATAAGTGGTTCTTAGCAGTCATATTTGTTCTAGATTTTTAGGGGATTTTTTCCAGCTTTATCTAATTATTTCAGCATATATTTTTATACATAAATAGATGGATAGCAGTTGTAGCTAGGGATTCATAGAGAAAATAATATTCATATTTGATTATCATATTAGAGATTCTCCTTGTGTTTGGCTAGTGAGAGTATTTTGAATGAGATCCTTGCTTATTATATTCTTATTAGAATTTATCCTATTTTCCTATAAGCTAGACCTTACCATTTTACTTAGGCAAATAGTAACTTGCATGCTTGCAAAGTAGTACATGCAAGAATACATTTAATTTCATAGAGCTTAAAGGGTTTATGCTAGAGCATATGATCATGAAAGTAAACTTAGGCTTAGCATAAATACATGTGTTTTATCTTGAAAGGGAATTTCACATTATTTAAGCAATCAACTGTTAGTTAGGTTGAAAATAAATTGCATGAGTTAATCTTATTCATTTATAGGAAGTGACATTGAAATCTAAAACCCTAAACTCTTTATCATTTACATAGTTTAGTTCTTTATTTTTGCAAATTTTGCTTGTTCTTTAGTTCATAGTCTATTTAATTCAATTTCATAGATTTTCTAGATAATAGGAGTAATTTAGGAAATTGGTAATTGATCAACCTTGCTTATTGGATAATACTCTACTTATTCTATTATTATTTATATAATTTATACACTTATGGATTTTTCATAATAAGTTTGTGATGTTATTGATGGGGATGAGCATAATCAATATCAATTGAAAAATCATTTTTATTAATTTAGAAAATTTTCTTTTTCATTTTTTTTCCATATTTTTGATATTTTGTTAATTTTCTAATTTTTCTTTTTCAAGTGATTGAGACTTGTAAGTCACTCACTAGGAGCTCATTTTGAAGAACTTGACCTAAGGCTAGAGTGCTCACTTTACTCTAGATGAAGGCAAGGAGATGCTCCAAAAGAGGCTTAGGTAGATAACTTACATCAAGAAGCTATGGCTGCCCTAAATTGCTATTGACTTATGCTAGATTTCACCATGTCTTATGCACATAGGATAAACACTAGCATAATCAGCCCAGTAGTTGTAGCCAACACTTTTGAAATCAAGTCTAAGATAGTTAAGATGGTCCAACATATTGAGTTTGGGAAAGGAGTCACTGAGGACCCAAACATGCATCTTGCCTAATTCCTTCTAATATGTGATATGTAACAACCAGAAAAAGAAAAGAAAAGAAAAGAGAAAAGAAAAGGGAAAAAAAAGAAAAGCTGAAAATTTTCGAAGGCTAAAAATTTTTTAAGTCTGCTAGCTATAGCCTAGCTATAGCGAATGTACCTGTTCGCTATAGCCTAGCTATAGCGAGAGTGCCTTCTCGCTATAGCGAAAATGCTTCTAGCTATAGCGAGTATGGGCCTCCCATACAAAAACCAGGGAGTTGCTCGCCGTAGCGCGCACTATAGCGAAAACAGGGGTCTGGAACTGACACGAGCTTGTCGTAGCGAGGGTTATAGCTCGCTATAGCGAGGGTTAGTCCGAAAAAGCGTAAAAAGAGAGATTTTGACCTTTTAATACTTCCTAACTCTTCCTTTCTCTGTAAACTGACCTATGCTTCGACTAAGAGAGAGAAAAAGGCTGTGGAGAGAGAGAAAGACCTAGAGAAGGAAGGAGAACAAGAAAAGAGGTAAGCAATCTTGAGATTTTCATAGCTTTTCTCCCTAGCATGTTATTCTTCTCTCTTTGCCCTATCTTTCTATGGTTTTAGTAGTTGATTTGGGTTTAGTTCTGAAGAGAGAAAGTGGAAAACCACTCTTGAGGAAGGGTAGAGCTCATGTAGCTTCCTTTCTTCTTCTTTCCTTTCTTTTTTGAGAGCTTGAGAGAGGAAGGAGAGTGAGTGGAATTCTAGAGGGAGAATCCCTAGTTCCTTACATGAGTAGTGGGGGTTTACCTCGATAAAGAGTCCCTTTAGCTTTGTGAGTACTTATTTGAGTTATGAGAAAATAATCCCATGCTCTTTGTTATGCTTAGGCTCAAAGGAAGCAACTCCATCTAGTTATGAGTGTGAAATCAAGAAGGGAGAAGAGAAATTGAAAGGGAAGGCTTGTATTAGCCGATAAGGTAGCTCTTTACACTTTCTTGTTGCATTCTTGGATGTGTAATAGTCATTGTATGCTTGTGTATGTGCTTGTATGATGAGACATGTCATTTGATGTTGCCTTGATGCATGGGTACCAATATGCTTATGATATGAATTGTGGAAATTGCTCGGGTGAGGTGATGCCAAAAGTCCCTTGAGACGGGTGAGGTAGAGCTAAAAGTCCCTAAACCAAGGGTGAGGCCAAACCAAAAGTCCCAAAGCTCAGGTGAGGCTAGACCGAAAGTCCCTAGAGCCTATTTTTATCATTGATATAATATCATGGCATGAAATACATATGTTATGTCATTGTGACTTGTTTGCATGCTTTGATTGGTTTATATATCTTGATTGCTTCTTAAATGAGTATGAGCTATTGAGATTCCTTGAATCTCACCCCCTCCCTCTCCCATCTTAACATCCAGGTAGAGCTCAAGAGCCTAAGAGTGGAGGCCATGAGGCATAGAAGGCCTTGTTTTGCCACTTTTGCACACTTACACCTAAGTTGATGTACAGGAAGACCAAGTACTTTTGTATATATATTATTTTGAGTTGTAAATATGTGAGCACATATAAGCATATGTATAAGTGATGTATGAACTGCGTAAAGAGCCAAAGTAATGGAAATGTGATATTTGGCCCTTTAGTGGCTTATATGAAATGGTGCATTTTGTTCCGTAGCATAGTGAAATTGAAGTGTATGATGACTTGGATCACTTGGGCTATTCATATATGCTATGTTTGTACTTTCAAACTTGCCCAAAAGATGCTAGAACATGTAGGAGGCCATTTGGACCCATTAAAACCATTTTGGGTGCCAAAATCGCCAATTGTGTGAGTTCCGTCAAAGTCTGACCAGATGAGCTCTTCTCGATATGAAATTTGGTATGCCTCTAGAGTCTATTAAGAGCTTCTTGAGAAGCTAAAGTGGGGAATATTTGGAGGTCTAGAGAATATTTGGCGAATTGTTGAACTCTGAAAATTTTAATGGTTTGGTCATGGTACTGTGCAATAAGTCTGAAAATGAATTCATGTCATTCATAGATCAAACGGTGTCCAATTGTCATAAAATTTTATGAACATAGACTAGATATCCACAGTGACCTATACCAACTCAAAGCACCTCAATTGGAGGTCTGTAGAGAGAGAAACGACTTGCTGAAGTTCTGTATCAGCACCAGGGAAGCTTTCCGACCTTCGTTACTGTTCCAGAAGTTTTCGAGGTCCAAGAGCTCCTGAACTGACCTGGACTTATGTTTCTCCTCTAGTTAACATCCGTAGCTTTCCAAATTGGTATAGTTTGCCCAGATTAGATTTTTGTGGAATTAATTACGAATTTTCAAAGTTCATGACAGTAAACTGCACCAGTATCAGGGACAGCCGGACCTCTGTCTCTTTTTCGATGTCAAAGATGGTCCAAATGCTGATATTGTGTTGGGAGTTATTTGTAGTATAAATTTAACATCCAAAAATTTCCAGATAGCTATGATTTGCTTGATTCCCATTTTTCTAGAATTAGTTATGATTTTTCAAAGTTAGAGCCAAAAATCTAACTTTTGGGCTCATTTGAGAAATGGCATTTTCTTGGTTTTTGGCTTCACCTCCGTGGTTTATGAGTTGTTTAAGGTTATGTACAAATTTTATAGATGGCGTTTGAGTAGAGAATGTGAATGATAGGTTCACGGGCCCCACGAGGCAAAATATGACCGGTTAAACCCCGACTTAAAGTAGTATAATACCACGGTTTTGGCTAGTTTCTTTGGAAATTATATGGAATCAAGCTAGGAGGGAGATAAGTTGGAGTTATGTCATTATGGTGTTACATGATACCCTCTTGATGACTAGGGTTTCAAAAGACACCATCAGACTTAGACTTTTCCCTTTCTCTTTACGAGACAAGGCTTAGCTATGGTTGGCTTTTATGCCTTCTAATTCCTTTCACATGTGGGATGAGCTATCATAGGCTTTTCTGGCCAAGTATTTCCCGTCTAGTAAGACTACCAAGTTGAGAAGTGATATTCATATTTTCATGCAAAGGGATGGTGAATCTTTATATAAGGCATGGGAATGATTTAAGGACTTTTAGAGGCAATTTCTGTATCCTAGCATCCAAGACTGGTTATTAGTTTAGAAATTTTACAATATATTATACCAGTCACATATGGTCAACTTAGATGCCATAGCTAGTAAATCTTTAATGGTGAAACCAACTGATGAAGTGGTTTCAATAATTGAGGAAATGACTGCTAATTATTACAGTGAAAGGCCCTTAACTAGACAAGTTACTAGTGTCATGGAGATAGATAGTATCAATGCACTAAATATGAAAATTGATACACAATTTGATTTGATTATGAAGAAATTTGATCAGCTAAATGTCAATGCAATATCTAACTCTACACCTTTCCCTAGTTGTGAACTTTATGTCGATGGTGACGCATATAGTGAGTGCTAGGTGAATAACTTTGTAGGGTCTTATATGTCTAAGCAAGTATAATATGCATCAAATAACCCCAGCTAGTAGAACAATCCTATTTAGCAACTTATAACCCTAAATGGTGAAATCTCCCTAACTTAGCTTAGGGTAATAGGGTCACCAATTTAATTTGGGGAATTATAATAGACCATCTTGACAAAATTTTTAGCCCAGAAATCATAATGGTCACTATTAGATTGACAGCAAGCCATCTAGGGAAGTAGCATTTGAGAAATTGTATAATGTTGCTACTGATAGGTTTGAGAAGTTGAAATCTAAGTTGAACTAGCTAGCTAGCTGTAATCAAAGCTTAGAAATATAGTTGGGCTAGTTGGCTAGCATATCTAATTTGAGACCTTAAGGGAACCTGCCTAGTCAAACTGAGGTTAATTCCAGAGAACACTATAAGGTAATCACTCTATGAAGTGGCAAGCAACTATAGAGTGCTTATGAGAAGGATGCCTCACTTGATAATCAAGCTAGGGTTAATGATGTGGAGACTATAAGCTCTTTAGTATAAAGTAAGAAGGATAAGCCAGAGGTGGTTTAGCCACTAGCATTGGCACTAGTCAAGCCTATGTCCCATTAGTACCTTTTTCTTTAGAAACTAAAGTAACAGGAACTAGATAAGTAATTTGATAAATTTCTTAGCATTTTCATATAATTATCCCTTTTATAGATGCTCTAGCACAAATGCCTACTTATGTGAAGTTTTTAAAAGAAATCTTATCTAATAAGAGGAAGATCAAGGAGTATGCCACCATTGCACTTATTGAAGAGTGTAATACAATTATTTAGAACAAGCTTTTATTGAAGCTTGCTATTCAAGGAGTTTTTCCATTCCTTGTTTAAATGGTGATGTTCTTTTTTATTGTGTTTTGTATGATTTAGGTGCCAATGTGAGTTTGATACCTTTATCTATGTACAAGAGACTTAACTTAAGTGAGCTAGAGCCTACCATAGTTATGTTGCAATTAAAGAACTAATCAGTAAAATATCTAGTTGGCATTTTAGAAAATGTTCTAATAAAGGTCAAAAAGTTGTTCGTACTCATTGACTTTATTGTGCAGAGATGGAGGAGGATTCCATATAGCTTCATTTAGATAGCTCTAGGCAATCCATTAGAAGCATGCCAATCTTTAGCTGCCATGAACAAGGACATTGATAAAGATCTTGCAATTATAACCTATAATATTGGGGCAACTCCATTTGTGCCATTCCAGAAAAAGGCATAAGTTTGAAGACCTAGGAAAAGGCAAGCAACTTCCAACACCTTCCATAGAAAAAGCACTAACCTTTGAGCTAAAATCATTTTCATCTCACCTAAAGTATGCTTACCTAGGGGAGAATGAAACCTTGCCTATCATAATGTTTGCTCATCTATTTGATTCCCAATTAAAAAAGCTATTGTGAGTGTTGAGAGAGTAAAAAATAGCTAGAAGATAGATTATTTTTTATATTAAAGAACTCAAACCTTCATTATGTATACATCAAATTTTGATTTAGGATAATCATAAGCCATTCATTGAACATTAATACAGATTAAATCCAAATATGAAAGAGGTAGTATGGCAGAGGCTTTCAAGCTTTTGGATGCAAGCATTATCTACCCTATCTTTAATAGCTCATAAGTGAGCTTAGTAAATGTGGTACCAAAGAAAGCTAGAATGATAATGATGAAAATAAGAACAATGACCTAATCCCTACTCGAACAGTGATGAGATTGCATGTGTGCATTGACTATAGGAAGTAAAACAGTAGTACCTGTAAAGGCCATTTCCCATTTCCCTTCATTAACCAAATGTTAGAATAGCTCGCATGTTACTCTTACTCTTATTACTATTTTCTTGATGGTTATTTTGCATATAATCAAGTTCTGATAGCTCCAAAGGACCAAGAGAATACCAAATTCACATGTCTTTGTGGCACTATGTTTTCTAGAGGATCCTCTTTGGTTTGTACAATTCTTTTGCTACCTTCCAATATTGCATGATGGCATTCTTATTTGACCATGTGGAGAATATTATGGAGATATTCATAGATGGCTTTTCTATGTTTAGCTCCTTTTTTGATAATTTCCTTGTTAATCCTTTTCTTGTTTTGTAGTATTAGAAGGAGATCAACTTGGTTTTAAATAGGAGAAATGCCATTTCATGGTAAAAAAGGACATTGTTTTAGGTTAGAAGATCTTTAAGCAAGGCATGAAGGTGGACCAAGCTAAGATTGCAACTATTAAGCAAATGCCACCCTACTTTAGTCAAAGGCATGTTGAGTTTCTTGAGCCATGCAATTTCTACCATTAATTCATTAAGGACTTCTTTAGAATTTCTACACCACTTGGTAATTTATTAAATAAGGATGGGGAATTCAATTTTACTAGAGACATGTTGCATGCATTTGACAATTTAAAATGAAAGATGACTTTAACTATGATCATGGTAGCTCTAGATTGGTCACTTTCATTTAAGCTTATATGAGATACTAGCAATTTTGCTTGGGGTGTCGAGTTGGATCAAAGAAAAAATAAATGGCTACATGTCATTGCACATGCTAGCAAGACACTAAAGGATGCTTGGCTGAATTATGCTAGTACTAAGAAGGAATTACTTGTGATAGTGTTTGCCTTTAAATTTTGCTCCTACTTGATTGGGTCCAAGGCAATCATCTACATTGATCATGTAGCCATCAAATACTTACTATCTTAAAAGGATTTGAAACTTAGATTGATCTAATGGGTGCTATTATTGCAAAAGCTTAACTTTGAGATTTGGGACAAAAAAAGAATTGAAAAATATGGTTACTAACCATTCATCCTAAATGGAAAACTCAGTTTAGGATGAAACTATTGATTTGCGTATTCATCTAGAATTTTCAAATGAGCAACTACTTCTATCATACCTAGCTTTTACTAGCTCATTCATACAATATATAGAGATAAAAATAAAGCTCACATTCACACATAAGCTTTTTAACATCGAAATTGGGCCGTTTACGGGTTATTTTGGACTATAGGGATCCAAACTTGATTCTTTCCTTTTCTTAACTCATTTTTATCATAAAAAAATTTGTTCATACCTAATTTATGGTGTATAACTTATGGAATCCCGTAAAACACCTTTGGACTCGAAGTGACAACAAAGGTTTCAAAATCTGCATTAATTTTAAAAATACATAACTTGGGCTATACAACTCCAAATTATGCCAATTAGGTGTCTATAGAAAGCTTAGGATTTGAACTACATAATGTAAAAATTTTAGGCAAAATTGAATTCAAATGCTTTATCAAATGCAATGAAATAGTAACAGAGGTCAAAAATTAAGGCATGTAGTAGACCTGAACTTTGAAATTGCATATCTTGAGATACACAACTTCAATTTGGGTGCTCTTAGTTACCATAAAATGTTTAAGATGAGGCCTAAGAATTTCAAGAGCATCAGAGTTTATTTGACCCACGAAGTACATGGCATATCAGAAACTATTATAGTATTTGGGCATAGTTAAACCTTCAATTTCAAAATTTTATAACTCCCTCTATACAACTCCTTTTTATGTAAACCTGGTGGCTCTAGAAAGCTCATAATATTAGCTATATGATTGTAAAATTTCATAAGCATTGGACTTCATTTGCCCCCTAAAAAACGTGAGATACTAAATCTATTTTTTGTGAATAGTACCAAGTCTAATATGAAATTTTGTCCAATTTAAAAAATTTGTAAAATATTCTGTACAACTCCAAAAATTATATTTCTTAACTTGAAAAAAATGTCTAGGAGGGATCTAAATGCAAGTCAAATCTTAAGCTTAAACTAGGTCATTTAGACTACTTTTGATGTGGGAGCTGTTTATGACAAATTTGAGACCATTTTAGGTACCATTTTTACCATTTGGTGTCCAATCAGGTTTCTTCCACTTTGAGCACATTTATTTCATCCTAAATGGCCTCTCTACCCATTCTATATCATTCCAAAATAAGTGGATCAAAATTTGACCATTGAACACTGTAGAATATATACATACATCATGTTTTCCTATAATTAAAACTCTACCATAATACATATACATTGCCACAAATAGTTATACATTGGTTTTCTTATACTTTTACACATGGTTCCCTCATTAAACATGAAGTAGCATTCTCATATACATCATAAGTGTGTCATGCTACATGTAAAACATAATGTGCATGCATATACATAAATGCTAGTAAATGATGGGGTTGTAATACATAATTTCCTACTATTTATGATCTCTCTTGGTCTTGACCTTAGCTTAGAGAACTTGAAATGGTTAGTGGGAGTATGGAGAGTGTGATTTAGGAGAATCTTAATAGCTAATCTCAACTAACTCAATACATACAAGAATGTCATGAATGTATGCCATGCATGTGGTATAAGAATACAATGCTCATACCTCATATGAATTACTGCATCATTAAACATGAAAATTCATTTCTTTCTTAGCCATGACTTCATCATAAACTTACTAGACTCAAATTTTCTCAACCTGGGGGCCAAGAAAGAGCTACTATGCTCAATTCCATGCCTTAGAGGAGTTAGAAGCCAAAACATATATCATTCTCATTCATATAGCTAAAGATGGAAACTATGCTAAAACATACATCATGAATGCATCAACCAACCATACATACAAGCATTACAACTCATTTAAACATTCAATTGTATGCAAGAGAAGGAGATAAAGCTACCTTGTGATTTTAAGGACTTGGATGTACCACTAACCCACTTGTTGGCTTCTTTTTTTTCTTACTTTCTTTGCCTTGACACCCACAAATGAGTGAGTTGGAGTGACCTTGACCAACATATGAGAATTACAAGGCCTATTAATCCTATAGGACTCACTCTAGGTTCTAAGATGCTTACTTAATCTCATTAGGACTCAAGGTGACAATTTAGACTAGTTTAGATCTATTATGAAGCAACCTTTGGTTTTTGCTTTCTAAATCTTGAACTCTTGGTTCTTACAAGTCTTATAACTCTTAAGAGACTCATTTGGGTCATTACATACTTGGTTAGGAAGCTCTAGACCTAACTTGCTTTATTAACCTCCTTTAGGCCCTTAAAATTTCAAGTTTCATTCTAAGGCTCCTAAATTCAATCCAATGCTCTATAATTCCTCATTCGTTATATCCCTCATTCATTATATCTAAGTCTTTAAATTCATTAGAACTCAAAGAAACACTCCTTAGGTGCTTCTTCTATGCTTGGCTGAATTGATGCCCATAAGACATAACTTGGAGTTTTGCTACTTTCTCAGGGGAATTTGCTACATATTCTTATTCTTTGTTATCTCTAAAGCCTATACATGACTAAATATGGCTTGGATTATCCTCTTAAGCTTCCAAAATTCTCAAGGTGCAATTGGAACCCTAACTTCCATATCTTGTTTCCTAAAGCTTTTCAATTGATTCCAATTGCATAATCTAATTCCTCATGCCTCAAAACCCATAATTCCATTAATTTTTAGCCAAATTCACTTCCCCTCTCTAGTTTCTCTTTCTAGACCTAATATGGATGCCATTGGAATTTAAAGAAAAAGAAGTCTTTCTATTGCATGACATACCTTATTTGAAAGCTTACTAAAAGTGATTCTCTTGCTCCATTTGGTTGCTCCATACCTCCACTTTTTGTCATAAGGTCAGCCACCACAATCATCCTTTCATGAAGTTGAAACCACCATTAGAAAGAGTATGAAGAGTAGAGCAAGGTTACTAACTACCATAACATGAGATTTTGCATGTATGCTTACCTATTTAGCTTTCTTTTTCTTCTCTCTTTTCTCCAATTTTTCACGCCATTTCCATTCCATTTAGCATTAGTTCAGGTCAATGGAGATGAAGAAGAAATGGCTGGTGCATCATAATTAAATAGAAAAAAGATATTTTGACTTCTTTCCATAATTACCAATTTGCCACTATACTTTGACTATGCTATTTGAACTCGTTTTAAATCCTTTTTGAGAACTGTCTTTTCCATATAAAAATTTAGGTTCTCTAATTCATAAAATGCTTTTAGTTTAATCCAAATTGGATTTAAAATCTTATTGAATTATTTGGTCAAAGTTTTGATCAATCAACAAATTAAATCATATACCGAAGGGGTTTTAACCATTTTAAGGGTTCTTGTGATATTTGGGGCCTCTAAGAATCTTGAAAAGTTTAATTTTATCATTTAAAGCTCCTTTTTTTGAGTTTTCAAAAAATTATTCAAAATTAAGAAAATGCCACCACGTTTTCGACTTCTTCGTTGAGCCACTTTTGCTTCAATTTTGGGCCATCATTAGCTTTGTGTTCTCATTTCTAAATGTTTAGATTATTATTCTAATCTTGTTTAGCCTACAATCATTTCATTTTAGGGTCCTTTTTTATAATCTCATCAGTTTAGTCCAGTTCTAAAGAGACCAGATATTACAATTTTTCCTGGCCCTTATTACACTATGGCATGTTGATTTGGTGAATTATAGTAAGTAGCTTCATTCCACATGACATGAGCTCCCACCAGAGGAAGAAATTTCTTTCTAATGTGAAATAATTTTTCTTAGAAGGGCCACTATTGTATGAGCATTGTTCTTATGACATTATTCACATAGATGTCCCACAAGAAGAAGCAATAGCATAATTGAACACTTTCACTCAAGGGAGTGTGAAGGCCAGTGGCAAAAATTCTATAATTAAGTTTCTACTAGCCAACTATGTTTTAAGACACTCTTTAATTTATCCTTACATGTGATCAATGCCAATGAACTAGAAACATTTCCAAACATAATGAAGTGTCTCTTAATAATATATTGGAAGTTGAATTATTTAATGTTTGGAGTATCGACTTTATAGGTCCTTTCTTATTGTCCTTCAACAATAAGTACATATTGGTAATGGTTGACTATGTCTCTAAGTGGATGGTGGCAATTGTAACTCCTTTGAATGACTCTTAGGTGTTAATCAAATTCCTAAAGAAACATATTTTCTCTTGTTTTAGAATTTTGCAAGCATTGATTAGTGATGGAGTTACACACTTTTGAAATTGTCACTTGGAAGCCTTTCTCAAGTCTAGCCAACTCGTACCATTGATATACTTGTGGCCAAGTTGAGATCTCCAACCGTGAGTTGAAGAAGATTTTGGAGAAGATAGTGAACTTCTCAAGGAAGGATTGGGCTCAAAAGCTTGATGATGCCTTTTAGGCTTACCACACTATAGTTAAAATGCTAACTGGCATGTCTCCATACTAGCTAGTATTTGGCAAGGCTTGTCATTTACCTATTGAACTAGAGAACAAGGTGTATTGGGCCATCAAGGCTTTAAATTTTGATTTCAAAGCAATAAGAGATAGGAGACTATTGTAACAAGTGAGTTTAAGGAGTTTTGTCTAGATTCTTATGAGAATGCCAAGCTTTATAAAGAGAGAACTAAAAATTGGCATGACAAACATGTTCAAATGCCAGTATTCAAGGAAAGACAATAGGTTTTAATTTTTAATTCTTGTTTGAAGCTATGGGCAAGCTTAAGTGTTGGTAGTATGGTCCATTTAAGATGCTAAAGGAATTTCCACATGGAGTTATTGAAATAAGTGTTGAGTCCATTAGGATATTCAATGTCAATAGATAGTGACTTAAGCCTTACTTGGTTAAGAAGGAAGTGGAGAAAGTGGCTGCTTGCACTTTAGGCATCCTTTAACTTTCAGGGATCTTGAAAATCAAGCTAATGACTATGACTTATAACTATTTCTTTAACTCTTCTCTTTAGTTCTTACTTGTTTTGTTTGCTTCTTTTGATTTTATTTTTGGTTATGACATTTCCTTATCTTTACTTTTGTGCAATAACAGTCTCATAGTTGTAGTCTTAGGATTAATGATAAAGTTATCTTTATAAGGAATTTCCTTTCCTTTCATCCTTTATGCTTCTTGTTTGTTTTTGTCTTGTATGGCTTATCTAAGTGTAGGAAAATTTTTTTGGGGGTGTTTTATTGAAGTCAAAGTGTTATACAATCAATTCATGTGAAGTGACATGACTTATGCCAAATGGATCTATTCTCTTAAGTTTAGACAGTATTTAACATGGCCCTTTGTGTGAAATCACGTGGGCTGTTTAACCATTGATTGTGATCTTATTTGCAATAGCATGGCTAGCCTTTACTGTCAATCATAGGCTATGCTGATATGGACACAGATAAGCCTTATCCATTGACATGACCCATGCGTCTTTAAAAAAAATGAGTAAAATTAAACCCCTTTAACCTATTAGCTGCCCCTTCACCCTACTATTTCCTCTTTTACCTGACTCTCCTTTTAGCTTTCCAACCTTGTTTTGTCCCAAATTCTTAATTCCTATCCTTAATTGCCTTCTATTAGCTCACCTTGCCCAACTACATAAACCCCTAACCTTATCTTCTTTATCATGCCACTCCCTTGTGGTTGCCGCCCTTTTTCCTCTAGCCAACCTTTATTTTCTCTAACCACCCCTCATACACCTACTTTACCATATTCTTTTTCAACTACTCACTCTTTTTTTCCCCTTTTGATGATGCCCTTCCTATATTTACACCACTATTTTTAGCCTTTTCACTAAATCTCCCCTTTATTTTGATCACAAACCCCACCTTCCTTTCCTTTGTTCATTGCTTTGGGTCACATGGGTAGTGATTACATTATATGCATAGGTTTCTATAATTCCCAGGGTTTCTATTTCTCTCACTTTAGGTATTTGAGTAATTTTTAACTTGCATATTAGTCTATCTATAAGGATGTTATCATTGCTAGTTACTCATAAAAGCATAGGTGATTGCAATTATGTGTAGCTATTTTGATTTATTGTCCAAAACACAATTTCAAACTATGCTTTGCTATGTGTTATAGCTTGAGTGTTTTCATTATTGGTGGTGTTTTGCGTTGTTTACACTTTTGTAAATTTTTCCCATGGCTATGCCTTTGTTTGGTTCTTTTTATTTGGTAAATGTATTATTGCTTGATTTGCTTTAACTTGCCTAGTTTCTAGTTTGCGCTAGGGTGTTGAGCAATTACACTTCATATATGTTTTTAATGGCTAGGGGTTTAATGTTGACACTATGACACTTGTTTGGGTTTCTATTAGGCTATTTGCAAGTTATTCTATGATGTGATGCCAACATTTTGTATTACCTTTTTTTGTTGTGTGTTGAAATTGCCATGACCTTATCATGATGTGCACACTTAGCCTCTCTCACTTTCTAGTTGTCCTGGTGTGTTTGTTTCCCTACTTATGTTTGTGCCTTTGAATTGACATTCTTTTTTCTAAGGCAATAGCTGATTAGGTTTGTTTAGGTTTCCACTAGGCTCTTGCTTGACACTTTTCTTTCTAATGATATCTACCTACTATGTTTATTGTGATAATTTGATCTCCTTGTTATGCATCTATTTATTTCACACTTATTTTGGCATGGCTGGGCTACACTAGCTCATTTACCCTTGGTTTATGCATTTACATCTTAAGACTTTACTTGGATTACATAAGTAATTATTTTTCTTTTTTATGTACCTTGTGTCACTATGTTTTCGCACTTACTTTACCTTTGCTTTGAAGCTGCTCTTTTCGATGGCTCCATTCTTTTTAATCTTTTTCTATATTTGCACTCATTACAATCTTTCTTTTTCTAATTGAGTGGGTCTTGTTGCATTTGTTATGTTAGCTATCATTACCAATTATAGTCACTGGTAATGTCTCTATCTCTTTTCAAGTTTTGCTTATGGCTCTAAAGAAGCGATCTTGCATTTCCACTAGCTCATCTTTTTAAGGTAATCCTGATGGTATTATTTTTTGAGATCTAGCACAGGAGGCTCATTATAGATTCCTTACTACACAACCCATGTAATTTGCTGCTTTGTTGATGAGTCCGCCATAGCTCAACTCAATTTATTAGATGAGGTAAGACTACTAACACACATCACAGGACGAGACTAGTTTATTCAAATCACACCACTTACATATCATGAGCTCATATTAGACTTTTTTAGTTCCTTCTCTTTAGAGATTCATGCCCCTAACCTGTAGGAGCAGGACATGATCTATTCTAGGTTACTTGGTTAGGATTTTAGCTCGACTCTATTAGAGATAAATGTTGTGTTTGAATTTACTAACAATAGAGCATGGATGATTCCCTCTCACTTTATTTTTTGCACTATATAGTGCTATATTTCCACTAAATTTCTATATGCCCTAAATTTTTTAAAGGTCAATAAGCTTTGCTGCCATAGCCATAAATACCTCTACCACTTTATAGCCCATTCCTTACAAAGTTGCGGTGAGAGCACAAGGGTTATGAACAGGTAAGAGCTCTTTATTCTCTTTTACATGGACATGAGTACCTAACTAAATACCATTGTGTGGCTCCTGAAATATTTGCAACATATCACTAACCAAAATAAAGGAAAGATCATCATTGGGGGTTACATTACTTACATCACCCAATGCTTGTATCTCATTGACTTTGATAACCTATAGTTGACCTATGTTAATGGTGCTGACTAGGTGGATCTAGAGCTTTTAATTGCTATGAATTTTTGTGGTTGCCAAAATAGGTGACCAGTCTTATTGACCGATACTAAGGGCTTCATTTTAGTAGGCAATGATGCAATTGCATAGGTTGAAAAGCACCAAGGCTAGGACAAGATTAAGAGATGGATCTGACTACTCATCCACACATGTATGTAAGGCCTTTTGAGTAGCCTCTGACCTTAGTATCATATACATACATGTTTAAGGAGATTTTAATGAGGCTAGAAGGTCTTAAAGCCTATGTCCACTAAGGCTGTGCCCAAATTGACAAACACTTTCACCAATTTAATGGCTACATTTGCCAGGGTTTTGCCTAGTTCAATTAGGGCTTAAACTTTTAAAAGGCCTAAATAGATGCCAACTTTCCTATTCAAAGACCTCCTTCTCCACCATTACCACTAGATGCTTGATTCCCTTCCCTAAGTAATTGTATCCCAGTAGTATAGTCATTGTTCTTTTATTGCACTTTTTTTGTTGACTTATCTAACTAGTTTTACTTCATTGTGATTCTCTTATCTATGTTTACATGTTGCTAATATTTTGTTATATGTTGATCTTTATGATTGTGCTTTTGTTTGTTTAGTTTGCAATATAGTTTTCGCTAAATGTTTTATCAACTAATTTGGCTCCCTCTTCTCTTTGCCCCATTAGACTTCTAGTGTTGTATAGGAGTATTCAGACTCCTTTCCCCTTTTCATTTTTTATTTCTTTTTATTTTGCAATGAGGACACTACTATATTCAAGTTTGGGGAAGGGCCAAAAATCATTTTTAGAAGTCCTAGAGTTAGGAGCTATAGCTTGAATTAGTTAGGCCTGAAAACTTTGATGTGTATCTAGAGTCAAACTACATAGGGTTGATTAAATTTTAAGATTTATCTAGGTTACCTCTTTTAACTTTTAATTTAGTTGTTAAAACTATTGGTAAAAGTATGACTTAAGTTGCATAAATTACATACAAGTTATGCATGCCTTGTATTTAATGGAATAATTAGTGAGATCAAAATAAATGGATGAATTAAATGTGGGAAAAATTGAATTCTAACTAACCAGTTGACTTTTCCTACATAGTCAAAAGTCAAGTTTTAAATGGTAAGAGCACAATAAAGTCTACTATGTTACTTCTAACTATTTTAAAATTAAAAAAAATAAAAGAAATACTTAGTTGAAATAGCTGAAATTATGGGTATGCATAGCACCTTGAATTTGTCACCTAGGTTGAGAAGAGGAAAAGTGAAAGTTAAGCATCTGGTGACAAGAATAAAGAAAGGGCCTTTATACTGATAGCTTGCTTGTCATATCAGGAGGTAGGAAATTTGGAAAGTAATTGAGCTAAACTCAAAATTATTGCATAAACTAAATGTCTTCAGCTGCTGCAAGTGCATATTGAGATCATATTTCTTTTACCTTGCAATTTTGTTAGTAAGTTGATAATCTTTAAGTTAAATAAGACAAGTTGAAAAATTTTGTTAGTCCCATGCTATTGGGTTGTTCTTATCATTAGATTGTGATAGGTCTAACTGCTTTTACTATTTTTGAGGATGAGTAACATTTAAGTTTGGGGGAGTTTGATAAGTTTAAAATTGTACATACTTCTTTAGCCTTGAAAGTACTTAATTGAGTTCAATTTCTTCATCTATTTTGCATTTTCTATGTGATTTGATCAATAATGGATGGAATAGGCAAATTTTGGATGTTGTAGTAAGAAGAGCAAATAAAATAGTGTATCACATGATCACGTGTACTAGGTTACATGGACCATGCAAAGGAAACTTTAAAGACCATGAAACGGTATGTTACACGGGTTCCCCCATGTAGATTTACACAACTTGTGTAACTAGACATTTGGAGTTTAACATAGAAACAATGTATTACATGGCCAAGCCATGTAACTAAGCAACTTTACATCGCCTGGCTATGTGCATCAATAGAAATACATTTTTTGTTTTTGGAAAGTTTAAAGGCATTTTTGGAAATTTTTTGGGGGAATCTTATGGTAGAAACTCATAAAAGATTTTTGATAGGTAATTTGGAAACATACTTCAATCAAAAGGAGAAAGCTCTAAAGAGTGGTTCTGACATTGAAATATGGATTTTATTCTAAACACTATAACTACCATTGATATGTTTTTTCTCTCCTTATATTTTTCTTCTTGTTAGCTATGGAGTCCTTTAGTTTTTATTTTAAGATTCTGTTTTTCATTATGAGTAGTTAACCTTTTAGATCTGGGGTTTCGATGGATATGTCTATTGAATATGATTAAATTTGAGATACTCATATAATGACTTATAATCCAATTAATTTATTTATTTAGCCTATATTTTCTTTTGCAATTCATTAGCCACTTGTCATAAATTCTAATTTATAATAAGATAACTGAAATGTGAATTACTATAAAAAAATCACCTGAATAATAAATATAAGCTTAGGTTGTCTAGGGATAATAATCTTGCCTAGGCAAATAGTATCATGCTTGCATATCAAGCCATTATCTGCAAGAGCACATTGAATTCCATATAGCTTAAAAGATTTGTATTAGAGCATATGATCATAAAATAAGACTTAGGCCTAGCATAAATGCAAGTGTTTTTTTCTCAAAAGGAAATTTCACAAAATTTAAGGAGTCAACCATTAACTAGGATGAAAGTAAACTAAATGAGTTAATCATATTCATCTATAAGAAGTGACATTGAAATCTAAATTCTAGAGCCCTTTTATCATTTACATAGTCTAGTTCTTTGTTTTTACAAATTTTGCTTGTTCTTTAGTTCTTAGTCTATTTAATTCAATTTCATAGATTTTTTAGATGATAGGAGTAATTTAGGAAATTACTAATTGATCAACCTTTCTCATGAGATAATACTATACTCATTTTATAACTATTCATGCGATCTATATAGTTGCAAATTTTTCACAATAGTTTTATTGCTAATGGAAGGGGAAACAATATTATTTTATAGGGTGGCTTGATAATGCTTCTGAATCATTTTTCAACCAAATTTTGTCTTCTCCATTTATAGAAATTCTTATGGTATCAATTGCAGATATTTGATATAATTAGATATAAACCACATGGCATGAAGAAGTTAAAGATGAATTGGAGAATAATAAAACAATTTAGGAATATATATGCCCAAACTATTAAAAAAAGAAGGTATCATTTTACACAATAATATCAATTCCACAATTTCTATCTTACGTTCACATTGATGTATTTCTGGACCATAGTACATGAGAATTTGAAACATGTTATCAAGGTGTATTTGGGAATTTCTTAATGTTATTATTATAATTGATATTATGGTTTTCTTTTGTTTCAATTTAAAAAATAAGTTTGGGAGTTAAAGGAAAAGTTCAACCATGTATGCCTTGCTTTTCTCATGGACATATGGATGCAATAGTCATAACAAAATTGATACTTTTCCATTTTTGAATAGCCAAATAAAAAAAATGGAACATTTTTATTTGTTTCTCGCTCTTTTTATAGGAATAAGCACCAAACCGTTCAAGGGAAAGTAGATTACTTTTAGATTATCCTTTTAACACTACTAAAGTATTGCATTTTCCTAAATAACAAATTTGGCAATGATTCATATTTCATACAAAAGTGTTAAAAAAAAAGTAAACCTTTCAAGGCAAAGGTAAATTACTTTTATATTCATATTTCTAAATAATTTCCTATTAAATGGCTTTTTCTAGCAAGGAAAATCCTAAATAGCTCTCTACTAGATTATTATACTAACTATGAAAATTTTGCACATTTGTTTGCTAAATTTTTAACATTATTTGATGATATACTTTTATGACTTCATGCCATAATTTTTAGTTAAAAAGCTTAGACATGATGCTGGAATTTGCTACCATAAAGTGCTAAGTTGGTGCATACTATTCTGGTATACAATTTTGAACATTGATTCTCTTGTGTAAATGAGAGAATTTTATTTGGATACAATTTTCTTACCATCGTGTAAAGGAGTGAATTCTCATTCTATACATTGCTTAAGGGGATATTTGCAATCCTTTTCTTCTTCATCCATGTAAAGCAAATTACTAAAAAGTTCATGTTACTCTTCCTAATTTTGGAGCTCAAATAACAACTATGTCATTTGGGCTACATAGCCATGATCTTGGATGGCATTCAAATTAATATAAGTGTTCACGTCGTACACTTTGGGTGTGGACAATTGTAGTGATGAGATTGCCGTTCAAGATCTTGTGGATGTGTATATCTAAGAACACACTTGTCATTTTACCTTAAAATTTGGAAAGAATACCTTAAAATGTTTAGTAACTCAATTTGTGTGGACAAAGAGTCTTTCTCTACGCCTTGTATAGCATAAGAATTCATTTTCTTTTTTGTAAAGGGAAGAAAATTGCAATCCAAAATGACCCATCATTTTCATTACTTGCGCTTTATCCTTGAAATACTGAAATGATAGAAGTAGGAAAAGGAAAATGAACCATTGAAGTTGATTCACCTTTGCCTAGTTTTGTGAAAATTTTTTAAGATCAATTTTTGTCTTGTTTCTCCTTACTCATGAACCATAATTAGTGTAATATGCACTATTTTTTATGCCTCTATATTTTTGATAGATTCATTTTTCCTATTTGTGGTATGCTTTGTTTGTTTACTAATTGCTCATCTTTTCAAACATTTCATGAATTATGAAAAAGGAAGAGATTGATTCTTTAGATGTTGAAATTGATATAAATGAGGTTGCTTCTTACAATTTGTATTAATTTCAACATCTAAATACTCACTTTACATTCCTTTTCAATAGTAATGTTATCTGCATTAATGTTTGATATTTTCCTATTGCATTGCCACTTAAACTCATTTATTTCAATAGGTTAGACTAATCAATATTTGCAAGATATTGAGATGTATGGAGCCTACATCATGTTGTTTAAAAGAATATTATTCACATCAAGTTTTTCTAAGAATGAAAACTCCTATTATATTGGATATATTTCAATGTATACAACCTTTGTTATTTATATACTTTGCATTTGATTTAGTATTTCTATTTTAATTTTTACTAGTGCTAATCAAATTTAAATTTACATAATTCATTTTTTGAAATAGGAAAAAAATTATACACTTTTAACAGTGACTTTTGTCGCCATTAAAGGTTTAATAAGGTACCTTGTCATGACAATAAGGTAGTCGCCATTAAACGTGAACTTTTGGTGATGACCACTATCACAACAAAATGTCCATAATTAGTGGTAACACTTTTTAGGGTGCCACTAAATATGGATATTCAGTGATGACAAATATGTTGTCATCATTAAAGGTGCCCTTTTAGTGGCGAACACTGTTGCCACTATATGTCTAATATTTAGTGGTGAATGTAATATCTGGTTATTTAAAAACGAGAGAAAATGCGAGAAATGTAATGTACAGTTTCTCCGTAAACGTATAAAATCCACCGGATACAAAAGAAAGTCCCCCAGATAGAGTGATTTGAGGTTCAATAAAATTAGAATAATATTTCAGACCTCAAATAATGTTGATTCAAGGTCAGAGGTGCCTTGAAACCAGAGCCGGAATAGCCAGACAGATTTTTACAAAAAGGTAATGAAACGTAAAGGCATTTTCGTAATTTTTGATAAAATTTAGAATTCTCATAGGAGGGCTTTTTAAATGAAAGTTTTGAGTTCTTCGAGGTTCTCAGAGGTCCTAAAAACCATGGAAAGCCCCATGACAGTTAAAGCTTATTCAATAAACGTTTTCTAATGATGGTGAGCCCAAACTTTGACAGATTTATTTGGGAAGATTTTAGCTCTGATTTGAGTGATTCCAAAGGAATTTTATTAAATTGGGAACCTAAATTTCATAATGGAAAAGACAGTTATAAAAAAGGAGCTAAAACGAACCAGAAATAAAAATGCCAAGACAAAGGGGTAAAATTGAAATTTTTGAAAAGTGTTTCTTAAACCTACCTATATATATGAGGCATCCCATCTCCTCCTTCATTTAACCACATTTTTTTTTGCCCTAAATCAAAGAAAGAACCCTAAGGGTGAGGCGCACAAGAAGGAGGAGAAAGGAAGGAGAAAAACAAAGAAGGGGTATGGATTTCCTTTGCTTTTTTCATGCTTTTTCTTTAACAAATTTCTTCTTCTCCATTTCCCCTTCTTTCCTATAGTTTTATTTAAGTTTTTGGATCTGTTTTGAGGGAAGAACAGAGGGGAAAATTCGGATTTGAAGAGAGGAGGCCAAGGAAAGGAAGAAACAAGCAAGAAATCAAGAAAAAATAAGGTAAAATCTCTATCTCATGGTAGCTACTTCTTCTCCCCTTTCTTCTTTGGTTTGTCCAACATATGGAGGTCTAAGAAGGCATGGATTTTGGGCAGAACTAAGGGTGAATCCTAGGAAATTGAGTGTGGAGAATGAGAATATGCAAAGAAAATTAACAAAAAACCATTAGTTTTCAAGATAGCAAAGTTAGGGTTTCAAGTGCTCCACCAAAAATTTGATTTGATGCAATTGTTCCTAGGTCTAAATGAGTGTTTAAATGAGCTCTAGAGACCCCTAAGAAGCTTCCCGCATGCATCTTCCATCAAGAAAACAAAGCAAACTCACTTGGTGTTCATATAGTGCATAGTTTTGGGCTAGGCTAGATGAAGCACCAAGGGGTAGTTTTAATTTGTTCCAAGATTATTTTTGAGTTATATATGATGGAAGAGAATGAGAGGAAGCCTTAGAAAAATTTTAGAAGCCATAGATAGTGAGATGGTATCATAGGTTCCATATCATGGCTTAAAGAAGCAACACCTAGCTAGGCTCCTTAATTTGGTTGTGTGATGACTCCAAGAGACCTAAAAGGAGTCAAGAATCATAAATGAATGAAGAGAATGGTGCAAAGATCATGTTTCCATATGGTTGCTTCATTAAGTGCATTATGAAACTATAAAAGAGCCATATAAGTTACCTAACTTTTCTAGTGAATGTATGTCTTTAAAATTTGATTCAAGAGTGTAAATGGCTTCCATATGATGTGTTTAGGCCAAGAGAAATAAGCCTCACATCATTGTGAGTGTGTGGCCGAGAGAGGGAGCAGAATTCCAAGAGAAAAAGTGTGCTTGTGTGGCAAAGGTAGCTTTTTCCACTTTTTTCTCATGCATGAATGTGTGCTTACTTTGTCTTTGAATGTGTGTATATGTGTTTTAAGCTATGAAAAGTGTTCTAGCATGATTTCATATGCCATGGTACATGATGATGTTTTATGTATTCAAATGATATTTTATATGCTTGTCTTAGTTTGCTTGAGTATGGAGAAGCCAATAACCCTCTAGTCATGGTGAGGATGAGCTAAGAACCCTTAAAATTGATTGAGACAAAGTAAAAAGTCTCCTAAGAGTGAGGTTAACTCCCAAGAGTGAGGTTGAGTAAAAACTCTTAGAGAAAAGAGGTGAGGCAAATCCAAAATTCATAAGAGAATGGGTGAGGCTAATCCATTTACTTGGCAAGGCTATGTATATTTTGTATGACTTGTTCAAATGCCAAGAATGCTTCTTAAATGATCATACATGTCATTTTTCTCATGCATGCATTTTCAAGGCTTGCATTGCATACTTTATGTGTGATTAAAAGGGAGATGAATTATTAGGATTTTTTGAATCTCATTCCCTCCTCTCCAATGCCTTAACATACTAGGTGGAGCAAATGAATAAGGTAATGGAAGCCACCAAGTTAGGGGATGAGAGATTGACATCAACGTATCTAGAAATGCCTAGTTTTGTCTCTTTTGTAGCCATACACATGGCATATGATGTAATCCTATATTGGAATTGTTATGTAATCATTTGAACATGTGTAAATACTCATATATATGATGTATGAATGAGAATTAATGCCATATGCATGATATAACATGATTTGGGTATGGAATGACAAGACTAGACATATGCAATCTTGTGTATATCATGGGGTGTGTAACACCATAAATTCTAGCTCATCCTATGTCTTTCAATGACTTAATATCATGGAGGATGTAGGTTTCTCATAGAAAAGCAAGGGAAAATAATGAATATTTTTGTATTACGTCGTATCTAGAAATTCATTTTAGTGTCACGTGCACTGTGTGAGCTCATACTATGCCTCCTCATATTTAATTTCATTATTACAACTCATTTGTATCATAAAAACTTGCCTACAACTCATGGAAACCAAATTGGGAGGTGGAAAATGAGGTTTCATTCTCGGCCAGAATTGGCCTCCTTTTTGGACAAACTTTGAAAAATCATAATTAAATCTAAAAAAATCAAAAACATGCAATCTTGGTCATTATGGAAAGCTTGAGATGTCTAATTCATGAAAAAATATGTATAAGTCATAACATCCCACACACAGAGCGGTTGACACGCCAAATGGTCCAGAGGTTGGACTGGGTCTTGATGCTATCATAGTTTACTGATATGAACTTTAAAAATATCCAGTTAATTCCAAAAAAAATCCAATCCATTTAAATAATAACAATATGAAAAGCTATGGATGTCAACTAGAGAAAAAAAATATCTCTAGATCAGTTCATCAATTCCAGATCTCAGAATTCGATGGAACAGTACTTCTGGTCGGGCAAGACTACTGATATTGGACAGAAACTTCAAAAATTTATCTCTTTCTCTCTAGACCTCCAAATGAGGTGCTTCTAGTTGGTACAAGTCACTGTGATTGCCTAGTTTTTCTGTATAAAATTTCATGGCAATTAGACATCATTTGTATCTCAAATGATAGAAAATAATTTCGAACCAATTGAATAGTGCAGCAGACCAAATCCCTAAAATTTTCCAATCTCAAAAAATTATCAAATATTCTGTAGACCTCCAAAAATTATGATCTTTAACTTTCTAGAAAGCTCTTACTAAGACCTAATTCAATGTCAAATTTCAAACCAAGACTAACTCATTTGGCCAAAAAGTGATATAGGGTTCTATAATGGTCAAATTTAGCTCCATATGAGGTACCAAACTTGCCAAATGGTCTTCCCTTAGTGTTGGCACCTTTTGGGCAAGTCTAAAAGCATATTTAAGACTTGTGTGAGTTGCCAAATGGTCCCAGACCTCATGCATCTCATTTTGGGCATTCAACCCTCACTTATACACATATTCATCAAATTTTAAATTCTCATTCTATAGCTTTACATACTCAAAACATAGGCTAGTGGTCATATATCATAATCATTCATCTAAACATCACATAATAGGGTATTTACACATGTATTAACATTCATAGTACATAGACAACCTCATATACATGATGAACCATCATTATGGTTCCAAAATAAACAAAACAAGATACAAGGTTGTCAATCTCTCTTCCTCATCGTTGTTGGCTCTCTTCACCATAATTGCTTAGTCCACCTAGCACGTTAGATCATTGTAGAGGAGGAGATGAGATTCAAAGAATCCCAATAGCTCATCTCTCATTCAATTACACATAATATGTGCAAAGCAAGCTTTTCAAATGCATGTATGGAAAAATGGAAGTCATGGATATTTTCAAAGCAACCTTGGCATGTGAATTAATCATATAAGACATTCAAGAGTTCCCCAAGTATTTGGATTGGCCTCACACTTCTCCTCATGGATTTTGGACTTGCCTCACCTATTCTTTAAGAGCTTTGGACTCAACCATACTCTTGGGAGCTCACTTTGCTTTTGGGAGACTCTTTGCTATGTCTCAACCAAGCTTAAGGGTTCTTTGCTCATCCTCACCAAAGGGAAGAGTTCTTGGCCTCTCCTCACTCAAGCAAACTCATACAAACATCATAGATTCATTTAAAACATAACATGGCATCAAGGATCATGGAATATAAAGGAATGCTAGCATACTTTTCATAACTTAAAAATACACATACACATATTCTAAAACAAGCTAAACACACATCCATGCATGAGAAAAGGTGGAGAGAGCTACCTTGCACAATTTCACACACTTTTTCCTTAGCTTTCAAGCCTCCTCTTTGGGCCACACACCCACAATTTGGTGGAGATAGTTTCTCTTGGCCTAAATACAATTTATGGGAGCCAATTAAGTCCATGAAACATATTCTAAGGCTACATCACTTGATAAAATACTAGATTGCTCTATAGGCTCTATTATGGTCCATATTGGCACCTAATGAAGCAACACTCCTCAAAGGATTTCTAGGCCTCATTCTTTTCTTTCCAATATGATTCTTAACTCCTTTTAAGCCTCTTGAAGTCATTAAATCATTAAAACCAAAGGCCTAGTATCATGTTGCTTCTTTAGATCACATTTGGAACCTAAGGCACCAAATCAATTTCTATGAGTTATAAATTTTTTCCAAGGCCTCCCTTCATCTTTATTCATCAAATATGATTCAAGAATGACCTTAGAAAAATTTAAAAATCCCCTTACCTACATAAACTAGCCTAGGCCGAGACTATGGCATCCTTTGGCCTCCATGGAAATTTCTTTGCTTTCTTGAAGGAGGAAGCTTGTAGGGAGCATGTAAGGTGTCTCAAGAACTCATTTACACTCTTACTTAGACTTAAGAAGCATCATACAAATTTAGAAATTGGAAGGTGCACTTAAAACCCTAGGTTTTGCATCTTGATTTCTAATGCCTATTTCTTGGTTTCCATTGCATATTCTTATTCCTCTCCATCACATACCTAAGAATCATCCTTGGTTTGGTTAAAAATTTGACTCCTTAGGGCAGAACACATGTGGGTTGAAATGGAGAAGAAGGGCCATGGAAGATATCAACCATAGGATACATTTTTACCTTGTTTCCAAGGTTAGTTTGGCTTAAATCTTGATTTCTCCGAGCTCCTCTCTTCAAATTCGAACTTTCCCCTCTGTTCTTCCTTCAAAACAGCCCTCAAAACTTCAGAAAAATCATGGAGAAGAAGAGGGAAAAAGAGGAGAAGAGATTGGTGGAGAAAAAGCATGAAAAACATACATAAAAACCTACCTTTAGCTTGGAATTTCTTCTTCTTCTTTCTCCTCCCTTGTGCACCCAAAGGTTCTGGTCTTCTCTCTATTTTTTGTTCAGAAGAAAGTCAGTGAAGAGGGAGGGCAGATGGGGACGTTTTTATAAGGGGCTTCAAGAACCAAACAATTATAAAAATTCCCATTTTACCCTTTCATCTTGGCATTTTCATTTTAGTTTCGTTTTAACTCCTTTTTTAGAATCGTCTTTTCCATCATAACAAATAGGTTCCCAATTTAATAAAATGCCTTTAGAATCACTCAAATCGGAACTAAAACCTTTCCGAACGAATCAGTTAAAGTTTGGGACAACTGACGTCAAAAAGAGTAAACCGAAGGGGCTTTACCGGTTCCGGGACTTCCCATGGTTTTTGGGACCTCTGAGAACCCTGGGCAACTCAAAATTTCTATTTAAAAAACCCTCCTAGGTGCTTTTCCAAAATTGCACTTATTTACAAAAATGCCACTAACCTTTCGGCAATTCTTTTGAATCACGCCGACCTTGTTTTTGGGCAACTCAAGGCTCAAATCCTCATCTTCTATTATTTAAAATTTTATCCAAATTTTATTTGGCCTTGAATCACTCATTTCAAGGGACTTACTTTGAAAACTGACTCATTTCAGTATTTTACGAAAAATCGAACATTACAGGGTGGATGAGTGATTTTGAGAAATTTGGGTTTTTGCACCTTTGAGAAAATTTTAGAATGTCATTTTGGCTCATTCCCATGTGCTCAAGTGGTCATGGTTGCCTTAGAACTCAAAATGGACCATTTGAACCCTTTATATGACACAAATTGAGCCATTTTGCATCCCAATATCAAGATCTAAACAAATGAATGAATTTGCCCATGAAATTTGACACACATATAGATCTTATCTAGAGATTTTTGTAAAGTAAAAGAATAGATTATTTGGAGCTCTGTGGAATTAATTATGAATTTTTAAAGTTGACATTTTTCTGCTGAACTGATACAAACACTGTCCATATAGTCAGAAACCTGGGTTATGTCATTTGTGGGCCACATGATGTCCAATGCTCATGAAATTTTTAGACATAAAATATACATGATAAGTTTTTCATGGCCACCAAGATCACCCCAATTGGACCTCTGAGCAGGGAGATATGAATTTTTGAAGTTGGAGAATAGTACCAGTAATGATAGTCAACCTCTGGTACTGTTCCATCAATTTTTTTCCTTTAGAAGCCTTTTTTGTGGTCTGGATTCATTTTTAGCATATATTAGACATCTGTAGCTTTCTATAATAGTATAGTATGCTTGATTTCAATTTTTCTAGAATTAGTTATGATTTTTCAAAGTTTAGGCACAAATTTGGAAATCCTACTCGAGGTTGCACACTATGTTTTTGAGCATTTCATCCCCTTCCACGAGTTCTAGGCCACTTCTTAGGATGGTTATGAGTTGTATTTGTGTATTTAAATATAAGAATGAGATGGATGGATCCATATGGGCCATAGAATATCGAATAAAAATTTTATTCATGACGTAACACAATTAAATGCATTAGTTTTAATGGTTTTCCTTTTCCCTCTTGTGTTGTTCATAGAAGGAAGCCTAGAATGTATATGATATAAGTCCTATAAATATGGTGTTACAGTGAATGATTCATTGTTGCCACTAAATTAGGTTATTAGTTGCAACACCTACTTTAGCAACGATCTTCTTAAAAATTGAATTAACAAAGATTTAGTAGCAAATTGTGTTGCTACTAAATATTAATATTTAATGGTGACAAGTATGATGTTAACACTAAAGTACCTCTTAAACAACAAACTCAGTCACAACTATATGTTTATATTTAGTGGCAACAATTCTTACATCATCACCAAATCTACCTCACCACAAAAAATCCCCCTTTTGTGATGACCTTCCTTACTAATTGAATCAATTGGGATTTAGTGGTGACAAATGTAACATCCGGTCCCTCTGTAAACATGAGAAACGCAATGTTCAGTTTCTCCGTGAACGTGTAAAACACACCGGATATAAAAAGAAGTTCCCCAGAGTGAATGATTTGAGGTTAAATAAAATTAGGATAAAATTTTAAATATTAAAAAATAAGGATTTGAGTTCTGAGTTACCCAGAAACTAGGTCCAAAGTGGTTCCAAAAATTTTCCGAAAGTCTAGTGGCATTTTTGTAAATATGGGTACTTTTTGGAAAACTCATAGAAGGTCTTTTTAAATGAAAAATTTGAGCTTTCTGGGTGTCATACCTTAGTTTATAACACTTTTCCTACTACAATTACCTTATATAAAACTTAGATGAGTCAACGAAAAGCCTGAACTGATAAAAATTTTTCCTTTCAAAAACTTCCTCATACAATTTAACTATTCATTTGGTCATTTCCAAATTCTTATCTAATTTTGAAAATACATAATTAATTATAGAAACATCACATAAAGTTAGTTCATGGCTCTACTTCAAGCTCTCTAAGCCCTTTACAAAGAAAAAAATACTTACTTAGTGAAGCACATATAAATTTATATAAAGTTGCCCCTACGACAAATTGGACAATTTTACCCCTCATTGGTTATATTATTATTATTATTTTGCCTTTATATAGGCACAGACATTCTTGCATCTTATGCACGATAGTCATACTCTTTTTACTTCAGGATTGGGTATATACATAGCTTTCCATTTCATACCTGAGTACCTTACAGTGTCATACATGCAGTAATCTAAAATATTTAATTACATAACAAAACGTGGTACATAAAAGTAAGGTCCTCGATTTATGTCTCTAGATTCTTTGCTCTTTCTTTACTTGAACTCGGACCTAACATGGGTTATATTTGGGGTGAGATTATGAAATCTCAGTAATAGTAAACCAATCTCATTCACAAGCAAGCATGTAAGTACATAACATAATGCCAGTCAAGATGCCACATATCGCATAGCAATACAAGGGATTTCATATAAGGCCAAGCACAATCTAAGCATACATATCTCATCTTATAACATAAATGACAACTTGATATAGCATACCACTTATCATTATACAAACATACAAGCTTAAAGAAAGAGAGAGGAAAACTACTACCTTAGCAAACTTTGCTCCTCAATCCTTGGGACTCGGTTTACTTGCTTTTGGAGTTCCCAAAACAACATCAAACCTTATAATCATAATGATAATTCATTATAATCAACAAAATGGATGAGCTCATGTGCCCTCCATAGCCAATATATAAACTCCATTCCTAGGCCTTCATATTCAACATATAAACTCAATTTCTAATGATCTATATTCTATCCAAAAGTGACTCATAACTAGGGTTTAACAAAACTAACTTAAAACATATGATTTTCAAGTGCAAGGTGGAGAAAACTTACTCTTTAAGCTTAATCCTTGCTTCCTTTGCTTTTCTCACTCTAAAATCCTTTCTCTTCCCACTTAGAGCAACATTCCACCTTAAAGAAAAGATGAATATGCAGCTGCCCTTTGGAGAAAATGGTTGGAGGATGGAGAAGATAAAGAAATTTGGTGAAGAATGGTGATACTTTTGCTTGGTTTCACTTTTTCTCACACCTTTTCTCCCTCTCTCTCTCTCTTTACGGTTTTCTTTCTTTCTCCCTTGGGTGTGGCGTGAAAATGGTGGAATGGAGGTGAAGAAGATGAATCTAATGAAGTTAAATGGTCACACTAAATTTGGACCCTTGGATCAACCTTTTCAAGATCAAATCTTAACCTTCCATTCCTTTTTCTTTTGATTTTTTCTAATTTCATAATTACATATCTTTTTCCAAAAATTCTTGGCCACACACTTGGAAGCCTTTTCTTAGCATTTAAGTCATGGTTAGTAACCATGGTTAATTTCCTTAACTCAACCATGGTCAACTTTTAACTTAACCATAGTTAGTTTCTAACTTAACCATGGTTAGTCTTTAAAACAACTAAAATCCTTTTCTTCTTTCTTTTTATTTTATTTTATATTTATATTTGAGTTTCATCTTCTCTAAAACCCTAATTATACGTTCTCTTCTCTTTTGGACCTTTAGAATCGGCTATTGGGCCTTACAGCTATCTAAAAATCGATATCTAAGTCCGATTAAGGTTTTACGATACAATACCTACCTTTAGACATTCTACAATTTATAAATATGATTTTCTCTACTTTCTGGCCATGCTAAGCTTCACACATGGATCAGAGGCCCTTAACCTTAATCCTCATAAATTTCGGTGTCAATCGGACACCCGGGTCATATAGGTGTAATTTTCACCGTTCTGTATTATGATTGTGCTATAAAATTTTTATTTGCTGCAATTTAATCTTTGAAACTCCTTCAGGATTTCCTAGCTTTTTAGCTATTTTTATTTCTATAGTTCTTACAACTTCTTTTTTTCCATTTTGCTCATGACTACTGTTGGGATAACTAGATCCCGGACCGGATCCCATTCGGCCATCCGGACAACTTGGTATCATTGGACCCGTCTCATCAAACTGAGTTTAATTGTGGTCACAGATTTATGAGATTCTTGCCCGATTTTTTGATATGCATGCTTAAAGCCACGAATAGAGAGTGAAACTAGGGTTCCCTGAACTTTAGGACAATTTATACATTTTGCCCAGCATATAACTTTTCTTTGCATTTTAGTCCCTGGCTCCTTCATATTTGACTTTGGAGGCTCTTCGGGACCTTTTTCTGATCTCTTTTTTTTCATCTAGTTTAGCCCCAATTTTAGGGCACCTATGGCTTTGACTCATCATTATTTACGGTCTAGAATATTATTCTAATTTTATTAGACCTCAATTTATTCTATTTGGGGGACTTCCTTTCATATCCGATGAATTTCGTACATTGACAAAAAAATCATATGTTACGTTTCTCGCGTTTCCTTACGTTTTCTTGGATTTTCAGAAAATCGAATGTTACATTTCTCCCCCCTTTAAATAAATTTCGTCCTCGAAATTTGGGGTACATTCTCATCTGACATTTCTTATATCCTTGCTAATTGGTCTTTTCTTACCTTTGCCTGTTTAGGTCTAAACTTGTGTTTTCTCTCTTTATTCACTTGAGAGGGCTTATATAACTCTTTTGCTAAATAACTGATCATTATACTCTTACTCTTTCTAGTACTAACATCGAAGAGTAACTATCACTGACTACTATTGAATTCTAGTGGGATGCTAACTATACTCACAGTCTCGATTAATGGAGACATACTGTACCACTTACCTTATTTATAATTGCACCTGACCCCTTTCTGAATATATAAGCTAGCATATAGGGATCTCTCTATCCCTTGGTCAGGGCTAATATCTGCTGGGTAGTGATTTATCTGGCTTTAGCTCTGAAAGGCTACTTTCTTGCTTTCTTCATCCCATACACTATGCTCATCTTTAGAGAGATCTAGTTAATGGTTTAACTATCTGAGTAAAGCCTTCATATCTCTGTAGCAATAGTCTACTAGACTCAGGAGGTCTCTAGTCTCTGAAACAAAAGCTAGCTGAAACTGTACTGGTCTCTGAGACTAAGTACTTTATAAAACTATCTAAGGCTGTCATCTCTACCAGAGAACTATCATGCTGTGGCTAGAGCTCTCTATAACTCTGTGGGATCTACTGCAACCCCTAGGTCTACTGCGACCTTTCAGAGCCTTGCTAGGGTCTACTGCAACCCGCTATGCTATGCTAGGATTTACTGTGATCCATCTCTGGGAGACGTCAAAGCTTAAGATCACTGTATTTGATAGTAAAATACATGCTTACCAAGTCCAGTAACCATCGCTCATAATAGTTGAGGCTAAACTCAGAGGTGCATTGTGTTCTTCGTGGGAAGTGGGTTCTATGTCATCTGATTCTCCAGGATCCCATCATGCTGATACTAGGGAGCATTTTAAATTTTTCACTAATTACTCCTCATAGGATCCTCAAGTTCCCACTTCAGCCTCTTTCTTTTCTTACTCTATTAACTTACTTCTTTAACTATACTTGTCTATCTTTTCCTCTCATATCCTGCAGTTACTTACTATGCCCATGTTTTGCTTTTGAGTGCTTTGGCACTAGGGCATCTCACACTCTGGGTGTGGTTAATGTTTATGGCAAGAGAGAGGCTATGCACTAGTTCTTATTCATTTCATTTACATATATTATAAGGGACTCAGGCTATGCATATTGAATCTAGACATTCTCTACTGAGGATTCCTCTGTGCATGCTTTTCTCACTATTCTGATATTACTAGAATCCCTTGACCTTTCTTTTCTAACTCATCTCATTCTTTGACTAACTAGGATACCCTTCGATTATTAGGACACTTTGGTGATTGATGTCGTTGTTTGCTACGCACTCAAGTCATATTACTATTAGGTTAATTAGGCCTAATATCATGTAACCATTGTTGCAAGCAAACTATAACATCAAACACTAATACACAGGCACCTCATGATTGAGCTCAAAGCCACTATTGCTTGTATATTGCAAATCTCCCAATAATCTAAAGTATTCCTTTCTTACTTTTCTCTATTTGCCCTATTCTCATAGAGTGCTCGGGGAAAGTAGGATTCTTTCTCTACTACATCCTAAGATCTCTCTGCATTGCCCGACTATTTTTACTTCGGGCAGTATCATGCTAGAAGGGCATCTATGCCAAGGACAAGTGTGCTTTCTTAAACACTTAAGCACATCAACTTAATATCTATTCTCAATTTATTATATCCTCGGCTTGAACACTGTCATATTTTCTTTCCCTTTTTACCTTTCTTATCCTCTTACTTTAGTAAGAGGATGTTCTACTACTGGCTGTTTCTGTTGTCAGTTCAAGTTTCTTTACGCTCAAGAGCACCTACATTTTCCCGAGTTTCTTTACTTATTTACTCTCTATAACATCAAGGGGTCTACTTTTTGCTCTTACTCTTACTTTGCTCTTAACTAGAGCATTCCTTTGTAGGAAAATTCTATTTCATGAAATCCCAGGAATTACCTTTTATGGCACTCTTGACTTACACTCTTTCTCTATATAATGCAAAGACTCACCTTCTCAGGCGGTCTTTAGCTCCCTCGAGCTTCTCTAAGAGTACTAAGGCACTCACTATTTGTCTCAACTCGTTTCTACCTTCATATCGGAGCTAGACTTTCTCTCTATTCAACCTCTTGGTCTTTTCCCCAGGAGCATAGTATACTAATTTTAGGGTTTCATTAACCCAATCTAAGACCTTCAATGTCTATATTCTACCTTACTAAAGACTTATGCTCTACTGGGTGCTTTAATTACTCATGTGCCTTAACCCTATATTATTCTCATATTAGGCTCGTCGCACTGACTATTGGACCCCTATCTGCTTACTTTTCTATGCTCAGTCTACTCATTTAGTCACTACTAAAGCACGTGAATCAATCATACAAGACATTCAAGAGTTCCCCAAGTGTTTGGATTGGCCTCACACTTCTCCTCATAGGTTTTGGACTTGTCTCACCCATTCTTTAAGAGATTTGGACTCAACCATACTCTTGGGAGCCCACTTTGCTATTGGGAGACTCCTTGCTTTGTCTCAACCAAGCTCAAGGGTTTTTGGCTTATCCTCACCAAAGGGAAGAGTTCTTAGCCTCTCCTCACACAAGCAAACTCATACAAACATCATGGATTCATTTAAAACATAACATAACATCAAGGATCATGACATGTAAAGGCATGCTAGCATACTTTTCATAGCTTGAAAATACATATACACACATTCTAAAACAAGCTAAACACACATCCATGCATGAGAGAATGTGGACTTACAATGAACTTAGTACTTCTTAACCTATTCTTATTCTCTTCTGAATCTTTGTCATTTAGTGTTTCATAGAGTAGCATTTTAGGTTGGAGTCAACACCTTATGGGCGGGTCTCAACAACCTTATTATTCTTGTGTTTGATATTATCTAAGAATTCCCTTCTCAGTTTCAACTACTAGGCCCACTAATCATGAGTTACTTACTGATTTTTTTTGTCACCCTTTACTGTTCTTCTTCTTTATTTATACTAGGGGTCCCTGCTCTCTGTGCATCCATTGACCCTAGAGTAACTCATTTCTCATGTTAGCCTGAATATGGCCAATAAGGCCTTTCATGTCACAGTACACTCTGCTATAACTAGGAGCTTTTCTTTAACTATGTGATCTGAGCCTCACCAACTCTGTTTGCAGTCCATCATTAAAGCTAGAGGATTCCACCTCTTGCTTTACTTGTACACATACATAACTAATTATGACCTCTGGGCTGTCGAGGCTCTATGAAGTGTAACTTATAACTCAAACCTCTGGCTTGAGAGAATTGCTTTTCTGGGCTCTTCACATCGTAATATCTGGGTGCCATGACTAAGGGAAAATAACTCTCTTAACCTCAACTCTGTGCGGTAGCAGCTTTACCGCATACTGTGCTATCTCACTACTTGTTCCTGCATTAGGCAAGACATCCTCGAACGGTCTGAATATGGCACACAAGGAGATTAGGCCTCTCATAACCTCTCTAGGCAAGCCTCTCAAGCAGCTTGGAGCTTGCCACTGATCCCGACGAGCCACTACAAATTATAGGGCTCTAGCCGTTAGGTCATTTAACTCTGTTTTAGAACTGAAGGCCAATCTCACCCACAACTAACCACCTACTCACGACCATTCACAACTCCTTTAGTATAAATAAAAACATAAGTCACTTTTAAACACCCAAGATACCTCATATAAGGCTTTTCATAACTCTATAAACCTTTATATAGCCTTATAGCCACATCCTCAAGCCATATACAACCTTCGAAAAGCCTAAAACTTTGCTCCGATACTAATAAATGTCATACCTTAGTTTATAACACTTTTCCTACTACAATTACCTTATATAAAACTTAGATGAGTCAATGAAAAGCCTGAAATGATAAAAATTTTTCCTTTCAAATACTTCCTCATACAATTTAACTATTCATTTGGTCATTTTCAAATTCTTATCTAATTTTGAAAATACATAATTAATTACAGAAACATCGTATAAGGTCAGTTCAGAGCTCTACTTCAAGCTCTCTAAGCCCTTTACAAAAAAAAAATACTTACTTAGTGAAGCACATATAAATTTATATAAAGTTGCCCCTACGACAAATTGGACAATTTTACCCCTCATTGGTTATATTATTATTATTATTTTGCCTTTATATAGGCACAGACATTCTTGCATCTTATGCACGATAGTCATACTCTTTTTACTTCAGGATTGGGTATATACATGGCTTTCCATTTCATACCTGAGTACCTTACAGTGTCATACACGCAGTAATCTAAAATATTTAATTACATAACAAAACGTGGTACATAAAAGTAAGGTCCTCGATTTATGTCTCCAGATTCTTTGCTCTTTCTTTGCTTGAACTCGGACCTAGTATGGGTTATATTTGGGATGAGATTATGAAATCTCAGTAGTAGTAAACCAATCTCATTCACAAGCAAGCATGTAAGTACATAACATAATGCCAATCACGATGCCACATATCGCATAGCAATACAAGGGATTTCATACAAGGCCAAGCACAATCTAAGCATACATATATCATCTTATAACATAAATAACAACTTGATATAGCATACCACTTATCATTATACAAACATGCAAGCTTAAAGAAAGAGAGAGGAAAACTACTACCTTAGCAAACTTTGCTCCTCAATCCTTGGGACTCGGTTTACTTGCTTTTGGAGTTCTCAAAACAACATCAAACCCTATAATCATAATGATAATTCATTATAATCAACAAAATAGATGAGCTCATGTGCCCACCATAGCCAATATATAAACTCCATTCCTAGACCTTCATATTCAACATATAAACTCAATTTCTAATGATCCATATTCTATCCAAAAGTGACTCATAACTAGGGTTTAACAAAACTAACTTAAAACATGTGATTTTCAAGTGCAAGGTGGAGAAAACTTACTCTTTAAGCTTAATCCTTGCTTCCTTTTCTTTTCTCACTCTAAAATCCTTTCTCTTCCCACTTAGAGCAACATTCCACCTTGAAGAAAAGATGAATATGCAGTTGCCCTTTGGAGAAAATGGTTGGAGGATGGAGAAGATAAAGAAATTTGGTGAAGAATGGTGGTACTTTTGCTTGGTTTCACTCCTTCTCACACTTTTTCTCCCTCTCTCTCTCTCTCTTCACGGTTTTCTTTCTTTCTCCCTTGGGTGTGACGTGAAAATGGTGGAATGGAGGTGAAGAAGATGAATCTAATGAAGTTAAATGGTCACACTAAATTTGGACCCTTGGATCAACCTTTTCAAGATCAAATCTTAACCTTCCATTCCTTTTTTTTTTTTTTTCTAATTTCATAATTACATATCTTTCTCCAAAAATTCTTGGCCACACACTTGGAAACCTTTTCTTAGCCCTTAAGTCATGGTTAGTAACCATGGTTAATTTCCTTAACTCAACCATGGTCAACTTTTAACTTAACCATAGTTAGTTTCTAACTTAACCACGGTTAGTTCTTTAAAACAACTAAAATCCTTTTCTTCTTTCTTTTTATTTTATTTTATATTTATATTTGAGTTTCATCTTCTCTAAAACCCTAATTATACATTCTCTTCTCTTTTGGGCCTTTAGAATCGGCTATTGGGCCTTACAGCTGTCTAAAAATCAACATCTGGGCCCGATTAAGGTTTTACGGTACTATACCTACCTTTAGACTTTCTACAATTTATAAATATGATTTTCTCTACTTTCTGGCCATGCTGAGCTTCACACATGGACCAGGGGCCCTTAACCTCAATCCTCATAAATTTCGGTGTCAATTGGACACCCGGGTCATATAGGTATAATTTTCACCGTTCTGTATTATGATTGTACTATAAAATTTTTATATACTGCAATTTAATCCTTGAAACTCCTTCAGGATTTCCTATCTTTTTAGCTATTTTTATTTCTATAGTTCTTACAACTTCTTTTTTCCATTTTGCTCATGACTACTGTCAGGATAACCAGATCCCGGACCGGATCCCACCCGGTCATTCAAACAACTTGGTATTATTGGACCCGTCTCATCAAACTGAGTTTAACTGTGGGTCACAGATTTCTGAGATTCTTGTCCGATTTTTTGATATGTATGCTTAAAGCCACGAATAGAGGGTGAAACTAGGGTTCTCTGAACTTTAGGGCAATTTATACATTTTGCCTCGCATATAACTTTTCTTTGCATTTTAGTCCCTAGCTCCTTCATACTTGAATTTGGAGGCTCTTCGGGACCTTTTTTTAATCTCTTTTTTTTTCATCTATTTTAGCCCCAATTTTAGGGCACCTCTGGCTTTGACTCGTCATTATTTATGGTCTAGAATATTATTCTAATTTTATTAGACCTCAATTTATTCTATTTGGGGGACTTCTTTTCAGATCCGGTGAATTTTGTACGTTGACGGAGAAACCATATGTTACGTTTCTCACGTTTCCTTACGTTTTCTTAGATTTTCAAAAAATCGGACATTACACTGGGGTTCTTAGAGGCCCTGAAAATTATGAGAAACCCCTAGACAGTTAAAATTTATCCAGTGTATGTTTTCCAACAACAGTGAACCTGAATTTTGACTGATTTGTTCGAAAAGATTTTAGCTCCAAATTGAGTGATTCCAAAGGCATTTTATAAGAATGAGAACCTAAATTTTATGATGAAAAGATGATTCTAAAAGAAGAGTTAAAACGAAGCTAAAACAAAAATGCCAATTACAAAGGATATAAATGAAATTTTTTTTAAAATAAATAAATTAAGAAGCTTCTTTATATTAGGCATCCTATCTCCTTGCTTTTACTAACCGACTTGAGCTTCACCCAAATATAGAGGAGAGGGCTAGAGAGAGAAGTGCATAAGAAGAACTAAGAAGGAGGAAGAGAAAGCTAAAGAAAGATAAGAATTCTTAAGGATTTTCATGCTTCTTCTTCTTGGAACTTTGTTCTTCTCCTCCTAAGCTTCCTTTCCATGGTTTTGTTGAGTAATATGATTCTATTTTGACCTTAATTCAAAGGTGGAAAAGTGGCATGCTAAGGAGAAGGTTGAAGGAAGCAAAAGGACTCTTGAAACAAGCTTGAATCCAAGGTAACATCTTCCTCTTGTTGCTTCTTCTTCTTCTCCTCCTCCATGGTATCCTATGGCCCAAAACAGAACCACCATGGGGGGGAATTTCCGTCCAAGAAAAAGAGAGAATCATAGGTTTTAGACTATGGGAAGTTAGGAAATTCAAAGAAATTGCAAGAAAACCAAGTGAAATTCAAGTTAGAAAAGTGTGAAGCTCTTGAATACCATGCAAAAACTGATTTGATATATGAGTTTCCTTGCATGTGTGAGTGTTTCATTGAGCTCCTAAGACCCCTAAGAAGCCTCCTAAGTGACTCTTCTATCAAGGAAAAATTGGAAACCCCTTGAGCCCTAATGCTTCCATAATTCTGGCCTAGGACAAATGGAGGGGTTAATGAGTGTTTTAATTTATGTTAGCCTTGGTTTGGGACTTCATATGATGGTAGAAGGTGGTAGGAACCCTTGAGAAAAATTTAGAAGCCATAGATTGGGAGACAAGGCAATGACTTCCATAATGTAACCTTATGAAGCAGCATGTACCTAGACTTGTGAAAGTGAGTATATGATGGCTCCAAGGACCTTAAATGAAGTCAAGAAGCCTAGATATAGGAAGAGAATGGAGCCAAGCACTTGAATTATGGAAGTTACTTCATTAGGTCATTAATGGAACCATATTGTGATAAATAGAACAAAGTGTGTTCTTAAGAGTAAGTTGGATGTCCTAACTTGTTCCAAGAGTATAATTGAGTATTGTTTATTGTAACTAGGCCAAGGAAATCCAACCCCACCTCATTATGCTTGTGGAACCAAAAAAGGGAAGGAACAAGCAAAGTAAAGCTTGGGTTTTCACCAAGGTAGCTCTCTACCTCATTCTTCTTGTATTCTTGGTTATGTATATGTCATTGTGTGCTTGTTTGTGCTTTTGGTGTCTTGTGAACATGCTACTTTATGTTATGATATTGCATTAGTACCAATATGCTTTCTTGAATTTATGACTTTATGGCATGAAAGTATGGATTGAAATGCTTTATGATTATGTTAGCTTGCATACTTGTGCCTTTGACATGTTATATGCCTTGAATGTGTGCTTGAATGGGTGTATGAGCTATTAAGATTTCATGAATCTCAAGAGACAAAGGATGGAGGCCATGAAACATAAATGACCATCTCTTGAAACTTTTGCATGATTATATATAGTTTTGATGTATAAGAGTGTCAAAGTGCTTATGTATATATTATTTTTGAGTTGTAATTATTTGAGCAAATGTAAAAGCATGTATGGAAGATATAGAAACCATATTTGATACCAAATCAATGTAAATGTAAGATTTGGACCTTTGATGACTTGAAAATGCTAAGTTATTCTTGGATGTGGAATGACCAAAATGAGATGTATGATGTTTGGGACCACTTAGACAGTTCATATAAGTTGTATTTATACTTTCAAACTCGCTCAAGAGGTGCTAGCACACAAGGAAAGCCATCTGGACCAAGTTGAACCATTAAATGGTATTAAAATGACCATAATGGTGAGATATGGCAAAATTTGTCCAAATGAGCTTTTTGAGAAGCTAAAGTGCATATTATTTGGAGCTCTACAGAATTTTTGGCGAATTTTTGAAGTTGGCTGAAAATTTTAAAAATGATAGTGACATTGTTCATATGGTCCGAAAATTACCTCTATCATTCGTGGGGCAAATGGTGTTTAATGGCTATGAACTTTTACAAAAGGAAACTAAACATTCACAATGACCTGTGACAACTAGGATCACCTCAATTGGATGTCTAGAGAGGGAGATATGAATTTTTGAAGTTTCTATTATGTTCTAGGCACATAGTCAAACCTCTATCATTGTTCCATCTATTTTTATGCATCAGAATGCTTTTGAATTGATCTGGAACTATTTTTCCCCTCTAGTTAACATCTTTATCTTTCCAAATTGGTACATTTTTCATGAATTGGATTTTTTTGTGAAATTAATTATGCATTTTTAAAATTTATATCAGTAAGTTGTATCAGAAACGTTGGATAGTTTGACCTTTGCCATTTTTTCGTTATCAAACATGGTTCAAATGATGTTTTCATGGCTTAAAATTATTTTAAACCTAAATTTAACACTCAGGGCTTTCCAGAAAGCTATGGTTCATCAAATTTCAATTTTTTTACATTTAGTTATGATTTTTCAAAACTACCCTAGAAATCTGCTACCTTGGACCCTAAATGAATAAGCCATCTTTCTAGTTTTTTGGCTCTTGATCCGTGGTTTATGCAAATTTTTAGGATATTTATGATCTATATGAATGGAAAATAAATGGAGAATGTTGCTAGTAAGTTCACAGAGTCCATGAGATGCGAGATGAATTTTTAAACCTTGACGTAATGCAAGTAAATTCATTATTTTTATTGTCTTTTCTTGGAATTTCTTTGATAACACATACAAATCATCTTGAATACAGGGATGTAATGCTAGATCTATTATGGTATGACAACAAACGTTGCCACTACATGTCTTTAGTGGCGATTTTAGTTGCCACTAAATACTATTTTTAGTGCTAACTTCTTTATGGACACTAAAAGGTTCAATTTCAGGGGTTCTTGCTATGATCTAGTGCCAACACATATGTTGCCATTAAAAGTATTTAGTGAAAACAATTGTAATTGCTAATTTTTTTTTTAAATTCTTCTCATAGAACCATATGGAATAATTGTCTTATTACCCTTTTTTGGATATATTAGACCCTTGTCCATGGCCTAAATATGTCTAAAGTCCATACTTTGTTATAACATGTCATAGTGTATACAAGTCATAGACTATGTCCAAAAAGTGATGGTATAGATATGGTCCTCAAGCTTAAGGAATTTATATGGTCCAATTTTATATGTAAATCTTTAATTTTTATTTTGTCAACTCTTTAATTCTTTAAATTTTCTAAATTTATACACATATGTATATAATAAATTTCACAATTTACTTTTATTATTATTTTAAAATATGTGTGTGTGTGTATCTATGTATATGTACATATATATATGTATATTCATAATTAATTTTCTATCTCCAAGGCTCCATGAGATCTCAATCTAAAGAACAAAATACAAATGAGCTAGTAAATTATTTCTATATATGGAATAATCCTATTTACACATATTATGGAATCAAATTGCCTAAAATACAATTATTTCACACATATATTAACATAAAATTCTCTACAAGCTTAGAAACTCCCAAGAGTTGACCATCGTACATATGGTTTCAAAAAGGTAATGAACTTCATAGCAATTATAAAACTAAAGCTTATTGCCTACCATCAAGGAAAACTATGTAATATGTAAAGTGATATGACAAGAGGAATATACTGACTTGATGTTGCTATTTTTTATATGCATGCAAAGTAAAGCCAAACCAAAAATTGCTATTCTTATCATGACAAAAAAAGTCACTTTTAATGATGACTTTTATGGTGACAAAAAATGTCATTGCTAGAAGTACATTTTTAGTAATAACATTTGAAAGTCACCACTAAAATGGTATTTCTCATTTTGTTAAAACTTTCAATAGCGATAAAATAAATGTCACCTCTAAATCTTTTGTGGCAATGAAAAGATCGCCACCAAATGCCTTTTATTGGCCACTATTAAGAAGTTGCTAAAAGTGTTTTATTTGCTTCAACCAAGCTTTTAGCAGTAATTATTTGTTGCAGCTAAAAGAGCTTTTAGTGGTAAGTACATTTTTAGCAATAACATTTGAAAGTTACCACTAAAATGGTATTTCTCATTTTGTTAAAACTTTCAGTAGTGATACAATAAATGTCACCACTAAATCTTTTGTGGCAATGAAAAGATTGCCACCAAATGCCTTTTATTGGCCACTATTGAGAAGTTGCTAAAAGTGTTTTATTTGCTTCAACCAAGCTTTTAGCAGCAATTAATTGTTGTAGCTAAAAGAGCTTTTAGTGGCAGAATATTGCTGTTAAAAGCGACTTTTTATGGTGACAACTAGTGGCTGCTAAAAGACGTTTTAATGGTGACTTTTATATATCTTGCTAAAAGTAACCATTTTAGTGGTAACCATATATAACCACTAATTCTTTTTAATTTTTTTTCCACAAACCAAAAAATTTTAGTTCTAAACTTTTTAGTGGTGCTTGTTGTCACTAAAAGATGCTTTAGTGGTGACAACCAAAGGTTGTTGCCAAAAGAGACTTTTAGTAGCAACTGACAATCACCACTAATTCCTTTTAATATTTTTGTTATTAATATTAAGCATGTGAAATCTTGTGTTTCACTCCCCTCTAATTTAACCCTCTTCCGTAGGCCTTCCCTATTCATGAGACATGTCTAACAAAGAGAGCAAGAGAGTGAAAGAAAATAGAGAGGACAAAAATGACAGAGATGACAATTGTAATACCTTAGCCTCTTAGCTATTATATCATGGTCTCATTGTCCATCTCTATGCATCTTATATGTATTAGAACATAAGGATAAGAAACTATACATGTCACATGAGAAAATAAGGAATATTTAATTATATATATTTGTGTTACGTAAGATCTCATTTCCTCATTTTATGCTGTGTGGACCATGTGAACTCATCCACATCATTTTCTAGTAATAAAACATCCATATAAGTCATACACATCACATTTGGTCTCATTCATTTCGGGTTTAGGACTACATCCCATAAAATGCATGGCTTGGTCTCGGGTTCAATTTCTAGCTTTTTGATACAAACTTTGAAAATTCATAAATAATTCTAGAAAAATTGAAATCAAACAAACCATACTATTTTGAACATCTATGGATGTCTAATTTTGACTAAAAATAATTCTAAACTAATGTAGTAGTCTTAAGCCACCAGAAATCAATGAAACAATAACATAGGTTAAGCTGCATTACTAGTACTATTATGCAATTTCAAAAATTCATATCTCCCTTTATAGAACTCCAAATGAGGTGATCTTGGTGGCTATGAAAAGCTTATAGTGTCTAGTTTGTGCCTATAAATTTTGTGGGCATAGGACTTCATTTAACCCATGTATAACACAGAGAAGAAAACTAACCAAATGAACAATAACTATACCATTTCTACATAATTTAGCCAGCTTTAAAAAATCATAATAAATTTTCTAAAGTCTAAATTGAATGCTTTTTATCTCTGTGAAAAGCTCTAAATGATACCTACTTATTGGCCAAATTTCATAGAGAAACTCACTTATTCGGTTAGACTTTGGATTAGCTCACTATTTGGTCAAATTTGAAGTTCAAAGTGGACATTTCAAGCACCAAATGCTCTTCTACACTTTCCACTACCATATGGGCAAGTTTAAAAGTATAAATACAACATATAAAATCATGATAAATGATCCAAATCATTATAGAGCTCAATCTCACCTTGCCACTTGCATACATACACATGAATCACATCTCATAAATGCTCCTTAGTGGCAAGAACATACATAGTCATTCATCTAGCTTCCACATTGATACATAAACCTTTATACACACATTAGAACATGTTCAAGGGTTTACATTATATATACATCTCATGGTTACAAATTTGACATCATAATGTAATTATAAAGCTTATTTCTCTATCCATTTGTCAAAGTCTTGCTTCTCATGCTTATTGGCTTCTATTTCTTTGTCCACTTAGCTCACTTAGACATGGTTAGGCATGTGTGGGGAAAGAGTGATATTCAAAGAATCCCAATAGCTCTTAACCCTTTCAAACATACATAATAGATATAAAAACATGTCAAAGAATGTATACATGACTTTCAAGCTACCAGTGAACATATATATAACATTTTTCATGTTCAAGAAACTCATACATAACATACATAGGCTCTCAAGGGCATTGGTTTAACCTCACCCACTTTCCTTGTGGCTTTTGGATTTGCTTCACCCACTTTTAAGGGACTTTTGACTTACTTTCACTCTTCATGAGACTTTTGGCTTTGTCTCATCTATTTCTAGGAACTTTTGGCTTATTCTCACCCTTACTAAAGGACTTTTAGCACAACCTAACCCATTTAAGCCATATTGCATACATAAACACATATTAAGAAGCATAATGGTACCATAACTTGTAAGCAATTGTTAAGAACATTTCTCATGGCATAAACATACATACAAGCACTCAAGACAATCAAACATCCAAGCTATGCATGAGAAAAAGGTTAAAGAGCTACTTTGAAGCAAGAACATAATACTTTTCTATTGAACTCTTCTTCCCCTTTCTCAGTCAAGCCTTGTAATTTGGTGGCCCTTGGTTTTCTTGGCCTAGGTGTTGGAGATTGTGCCTTAGGCCAATCATTGTATTATGAACATTATATTTCATTAAAAAAAGGAGTTTCTTTTTTATTACATTTATTATATTGTTTGTATATTTTCTATAATAATATCCTTGGATAAATTATATTGATTATCCTAAATATCCTTAGTCAATCATATTTGTGGAAATGATGATAAATTAAGGCTAGTATGATTTTGATTGATGATTATATGTTAATCATGTATAAAGATATGAATCAAAATCATAGGCACTTGTTAGAAAATAGGGTGCTGGATCGACCCGTCATGAGATAGCTACATTGATGAAATCATAAGTATATCTTTTATATAGCCATGTCACCAAACCCTCAAACTCGAGGTCATAATAGATTCTTACATAAGGAACACTGTGCTTTGGTATAGTCAAAAGTCACCTTTAATCGGGTGATCATAAAGGTTATAATAAGGTATAGTAGAATCCATGTAGAGGAAGAAAATGGAATTTGTCCCTCTCATTAGTAGAGAGATATTTCTGGGCCACTTAATGAGTAAGACTGAAAAATGCATTGACATGCGTGGATGGAAGGGTTTTCCATTTGTTCTGTCAGTCTGCTCAGAGATCGAGAAAGTGACGATCGAGTAAAATGAGGATAACATTTCCATACTTTATACTTATCCTAGATATCATGTGATGAAAGGATTGTGATAGGGTTGTATGATAGGTTGCATCAGATCACCGATCCTTATATGATTTGAGTAGTCATAATGTCTTGTTAGAGGCCACTTGTGACTTGTGGGTAAAATAGTGTTATTGGCCTACTGCCAACATCATAAGGATCTACAAGGTCGCACACAAAAATGGATTAACTCGAGTTACAATGTTCCGATTTGTTAAACCTAAAAATGCATCTAGATTCAATGAATATAACGTTCAATTTAGGGTGGAAGAATTTTATAAATATATTTGATATATATTTTATAAAAAAATTGAAATATATATTTGATATATTTGATTATATGTTTCAAAATCTATATATATATATATATCATCTATTTAATTTAAATAATTAGTTTAAATTTATTCTATAAGATAGATTTAAGTTTAAACTAATGTGATAATTTGAATTTAATCTATGTGATAAATTAAATTTAAATTTAGTTTTAGATTTAGATTAAATAATTAGTTTAAATTTATTTTATATAATAGATTTAAATTTAAACTAATGTGATAATTTAAATTTAATCTATGTGATAAATTAAATTTAAATTTGGTTCTAAATTTAGATCAAATAAATTAGTTTTATTTTATTCTATAAGATAGATTTAAATTTAAACTAATCATTTAATTATAATATGGATTAATTTAAATTAATCAAATATATCCTAAAATCCTAACACACTTTTATAAATAAAGAGGTTAGGATTTTTTAGGTGGATGATTTTTTGAGAGTCACCTCCCACCCTAGGGAGAAAAGCGTATGAATGCTTAGAGAGAGAAAGTGTATGGATGCTTAGAGAGAGGAAAGAAGAATGTCTTCTTTCCTTGAACGTATGGACATTCGTGTTTAGTGGTGCTAGCACATTATTCGAATTACAGTGATCGTTCGTGTGGATATCGGTAAAGGGAGCTGATCTAAAGCATCAGTTCCTGAGATCTGACAGTAGAAAGAAAACCTAAAAAATCACGTGACAAAAGGCAAAAGCTTATAACTTTACTCCATTTAAACAACATTAACGGATTCATGGGAGGGATTCAGATTCAATTTTTAAATTTTCACTGTGTGTGTCCTAAGAATCCCAACACTAGACACATCAAAAGAGACATAAATCACTTATGGAAATAAGCTTTGGCATCATACACACTCTATGTGAAGTCTCTTGACTCCATTTAGACTCCTTGGAATTATCACAAATTCATTCCCAAGAGCCTAGACACAAATTTCTTCTTTAAGTCTCATTATGGAGCTTACACTTCTATCTCACAAACCAAAGTTTTTAAATTTTTTTCAAGGCTTCTTTTGATGTTCTTCCATCATATTTAATCCCTTTCTAGCCTTAGACAAATTTAAAACTCTCCCTAGGTGCATGAAGAGCTCTTGGCGGAGACTATGCAAGCATATATCACCCATGGAATTTGCTTGCTTTCTCTTAGGGAATTGGCACTTGTGAAAGCTTCTTAGATGTCTTGAGAACTTATATATACCCTTAGACAACTTAAATTACTACTATTAAGCTTCATATTAGCCTAGGTGCAATTAAATTCCTAGGTTTGCTAACTTACAATCTAATGCTTCTTATTCAATTTCAATGGCATTTTTTTAATCCTGACACTTCATAACTCTTGGTTCCATCAAGAATACATGAAGAAAAACTCTCTTCCTCACTTTCTCTCTCTAGGCCAAAGCTTAAATGGCTTAGAAACATAAGATTTTGTAAGTGTTTCGAGTAAAGTCTTACCTTAAAACAAAGCTCTCTTCACATAGATCATTTTCACTGATTGTATTCCTAAAAAAAAGTTTCTTTTTAGCTTGGGT
>JAIUCV010000017.1:4277836-4410021 GCA_026724425.1 Erythrophleum ivorense | reverse complement strand
ATAGTCTTGGATGTCATACTCTCATCTTCAAGGTGGTTGGCTTCCATTACCTTATCCACTTAGTCCACCTAGCATGTTAGATCATTGGAGAGAAATGATGAGATTCAAAAAATCTCAATAGCTTATCTCCCAGTCAATCATAAATAATGAATGCAAAACAAGTCTCATAAATGTATGTATGGTCATGTTGACATGTGCAACATTCAAGAGGCATTTTTATCATTGAGAAAGTCATACATAGCATATAAAGGCTTGCCAAGCAAGTGGATTGGCCCTCACCTAATTTCTTATGGATTTTGGACTTGCCTCACTCATTCTTTAAGAGATTCTTGGACCTCAACTATGCTCTTAGGAGTCCATCTCACTTTTAGGAGACTCTTTACTTTATCTCAACCAATCCTAAGGGTTCTTGGTTTATCCTCACCATAGCTAAGGGTTCTTGGCCTCATCACACTCAACTAAACCCAAGCACACATCATAAGCATCATATGAAAAAATATTGTAACATCATAGTACCATGGAATCAAAGTCATGCTAAACACTTTTCTGTCTTAAAAATACACATACACACATTCAAAGACAAGTAAAGCAAACAATCATACATGAGAGGAGGAGTGAGCTACCTTGGATATAATTATACACACTTTTCTCTTGAATCCAAGCTCTCTCTTTCGACCACACACACACAAAGTGTGGGGATGATTCTCTTGGCCTAAACACAATTTATCGAATTCAATTAAGTTCATAGAATTAATTCTAAGGCCATGCAACTTGCTTGAACTCTAGCTTAATCTAGAACCTCATTATGGTCCATAATTGCACTTAATGAAGCAACACCCCTCAAATAAATCTAGGCTTTATTTTTTCCTTTTAAATATGATTCTTGACTCTTTTAAGCCTCTTGGAGTCATCACACAATCAAAACTAAGAACCCTAACTACATGTTGCTTCTTTAGGTCATATTATAGAAATATAAAGCACCATCTCACTTTTTATGCTTCTTAACTTTTTTTCCAAGCTTCCCCTCATATTTATTCATCATATATGACTTAAAAATGGGTTTAGAAAATTTTAAAACTCTCCCTAGGCACCTAAACCTAGCTAGGCCTAGACTATGCATGATTTTGGCCTCCTTGGACTTTGCTTGGTTTCTTGAAGGAGGAAGCACATGGGGAGACTTCTAGGGATCTTAAGAACTCATTTAAACTCTTATTTAGGCCTAGGAATTAGTGTACAAAATCAGATTTTATAAAGGTACAATTGAAACCCCTAAAAATTGCATCTTGAAATCTAATGGCTTTTTGTTAATTCCCTTTGCATATTCTTAATCTCCACACCCTTTTTTCCTAGAATCACTCTTGGTTCTTCCTAAAAATCAAACCCTCCTAGGGTTTCTTATATGAGGCAAAATGAGGAAGGAGGGGAACCAAAGGTAACAACCATGGGAGGAGAAATTACCTTATTTTCTTACTTTTTCTCACTTGAATCTTGCTTTCTCTAAGCTCCTATCTTCAAATCCGAATTTTCCCCTAAGTTTCTCCCTAAAACAGATTTTTAAACTTCATTTTAATCAAGGAAACAAAGGAAATGGAGGAGAGGAGGGTTTGGATGGAAGAAAGCATGAAAAATTACTAAGAAACCATACCTTAAAGCTTGAATTTCTTCTCCTCTTCTCTTCCCTTGGTGCGCCACTCTCCTAGGGTTTCTTCTCTGAATTGGGCAGAACAATATGAAACTATGTGAGTGTGAGAGTGAGGTCACCTATTTATAGGGGGAGGAGGAAACACTTTTCAAAAATTTTCATTTTGCCCTTCGTTCTTGGCATTTTTATTTCTCCTTCGTTTTAACTCCTTTTTTAGAACCGTCTTTTCCATTATAAATTTAGATTCCCCAATTTAGTAAAATGCCTTTGGAATCACTCACAATTGGAGCTAAAACCTTCTAAACAAATCTGCCAAAGTTTAGGTACACCAACATTAGAAAATATCTATCGAAAGGGGATTTAACTATCCTAGGGCTTCTCATGATTTTCAAGGCCTCTGAGAACCCTGAAGAACTCAAAATTTCATTAAAGTCCTCTTGTGTGAATTCAAAAATTCCTCAAAATACGAAAATGCCATTACATTTTGTAGATTTTCGTCAAAATTTGTTTCTTCATTCTAGCTCCATTTTTCCTTCCATTTGAGGCTAGGATTCTCATTTTTAGGAGTCTAGAATGTCACTCAAATTTTTTGAGATCTTAACTAATTTATTTCGGGGGACTTGCTTGAAAATGTGCTCGTTTTCCGTCGTTTAACGAAAACCAGACATTACAATAATGTGATTACTAGTGTGAGATAGTAGTCACTAATAACAGTTACTGATAGCCCAATTATTTCATTTGTTGTTATGAATGATATCTCCTATGCTTATTTGATTATTTGTACATACGTTAATTAAATTAGTATATATGAATATAATTTGCCTTTGGTTACTGAGATTTGCATCTCGCCTCTTTTCATGGGCTAACTATTTTAGGTGAAGACTCTTTGGGTAAGGATAAAGAGAAGCAAGTGGATAAACATCCATGAACTGAGACCCTATGTGAGGAATGATGTACTTGGGTTGTTCTAACTTAGGATAGATGCTAAATTTTGGTTATTCTTTTGTATAGTATTATCATGTAATGCATGTTGCAAAATGTAGGAGTTTTGTATTTTGATAACCTAGAATGTATCTATTGAGGAGTTAGGCCTCATACTAAATTGTTATTTGATGTATGCACTTTAATATCTAATATGGAACCTTATTGATCCTAAGTTGTGATTTATTATTTGAGAATATAATCATGTGTTACCCTAAAGTTGACTTAGACTACAATGCATGGAACCTCTATTGGAATTTATAGTGGAATGATAATGTTGGTAGTTTATGAATTCTTTTGCTATTAATGCTTCATGAAATTGTTGATGTATAATAGTATATGAGTAGGAATTAATACCTAAGATTTGATTTGGCAATGAGAGACATGCTAAGTAAATTAGGTAGTTGAATGTCATTAGAGCCTTAAGGTAGGAGTGGCCTTAAAGTGTTATTAGAGGGAAAGTTGGAGTGTATGGGACGAAATTTGGGAGGTATAGGTGTAGAAGAGAGTTGAGTCAAGGCCAAGGATTAGCTAAGTCGACGGCCAAGAGTCAGTCAGAAGTGAGGAGTGCTGTAGTGCGAGATGTCTCGCCATGGCGCAAGGAGAAAAATTTGCCTAATGAGAGTAAACAGAGAGCAAACTCATCATGACACAAAGGAATCTTACTATGACAAGCATCAAGAGGCAAGCTTGGTGAATTCTAGGAGGCTCTCATCGTGGCTCCACATAGGCTCATTATGGCAAGACACCAACTCGCTGTGGCTTGTGAAAGTTTGAATAGTAAGTTCTCGAGAGCACCTGCGTTGTAGCGTGGAAGGCTGAGTCGCTACACAAGATTCTATTTTTGTTTTTAGGTTCTAGTAACCAATTTAGTTGCGGCGGGGAAGGTTCAAGTAACAGTGAGGTTCCCAAACTCCTATTTTTGACTTAGAAGCCTTATAAGATAATGTTATGTAATGACTTGAGAACATTTATGAAAGGTTTTGTGAGTTGAAATAGTAAAATGAATCAAAGGTCTTAATTGATAATTAGAATCACTTGTGGACTCAAATAGTTATAATGGTTTGGTTAATAACCCTAATAATATCAAGGTTCAAATTTTTTTACCTTTTCCTATTTTAATTAATTGTAATAACTTTAGGCCTTGATTTATGATCATTAACTACATAATTAAGCTTAATTATGATAATTAAGAATTAGGTTGTTACATAGGGCCCATAACATTTTAGTTTTTCCCAAAGATGAAGAGTTGGATGAAGAAGAATTTAATGGAATGATGGGAAACAATGCATGAAAAAGAGCAATATTGAAGTTTATTCCAAGAATTGATTTACAAGTCATTGATGACAAATTTGTGATAGGATCTTCATATAATAGGTTTAAGGTAATGGTTTATGTATGCACTTTTTTTCAAGATTATTAATTTTGTAATTGCTAATATGAAATAATTTATTAAAAAAATTTAAAGGCTTAATTTTTTTAAAAAAATTTTAGCAGTGACTATTGTTGCCACTTAGAAACCTTTATACCTTTAACGACAATCTATCTTGCCAAAAAAGGCACTTTTAGTGGTGACTTTATGTGTTGCCACTAAAAGGGTATTTTTAGTTGCGACATGGATCTGCTCTAAATTCCCTTTAATGGTGACACTTGACGTCGCCCTAAAAGACATTTTTAGTGATCACCTATGTCACCATTAGAAGAACCCTTTAAAGACAAGCTTATACAAAAGTTAAATTAATAAGGCTTTACTAGTGACAGTTGTTGCTACTAAATTGTTTGTGGCAACTGTTGTTTCCATGAAATACCATTTTAGTGGTGACTTTGTTGTTGCCACTAAAAACCCTATTACTAAGGAGGTTCTAATGAGGACCAACAATGACCAAATGTCACCGCTAAAAATATTAGTAGCAACTTTAGGTGGTTGCCGCTAAAAACTATTAATGGCAACTTTTACTAAAGTATTTAGCAAGAAGCAATTTTTTTGGTAGCAATTCACAAAATGTTTTAGATAACAAGATAATATGTTTCAAGGAGAATTATGCTTATTTTCTACAATTGAACCCATGATGCATGGATATGTAATAAGACTTAAATTTTTTTTCGATGAAAGGTTATAATTGTTTTAAGTCATGGTGCTCGTTTTTGTTTTCTTTTAGGTTGCTTTCAATAATTAGCTCATTCTATATACTCTTTCTACTAGACAACCATGTCACATAATTTCAAAAAATTTGAGGAAGATGACTTTTGGTGGCATCTTTTAAGTCTATGCAATATGTACTTTGAAAAACTTTAAGAGGCCTTTAGTGACAACTATTGAAAGTTGTGAAAAGTCTGATGCGATATACTTTTACAAAATTTGAGGAAGAGGGCCTTTGGTGCAACTTATTCACCACCAAAAGTGACCTTTTGTGGTAACTATTGAAATTTGAGAAGAGGACCTTTGATAAAAACTATTGAAAATTGCCACCAAAAGTATTATGCACCACAAATTTGAAAATAAATTATTTGTGGTGGCAATTCATAACTACCACAAAAGTCTTATATTTTGAAGAGCATTAGTACTAATCAAAATCTCTATTTGGCTTGGAAGACATCTAGATGATCTTTCCTAAGATTATTAAACTGATAAAGTACACTTGTGGTAGACGAGTGTTTTATTCTAGAGGCATACTAAATTCTTAGGGGAATAAATACACAATACAATAACCCATTTAACCATCTCCTTACCTCGCTAGTTTATCTTGTTTGAAAAATCTAAGCCAAGTATTAATCCATAAGGATATTAAGTTGGTGGGATATGAAATTTGATATGTAGTGTTAAGTATAAAAAGGAAAAGGCAATGAGAATGTGAGTGGAGAATGACACTCATGCCTATACTAAAAAAAAGTAATAAAAAGAGACATGTTGTTGAATAATGATAGCAAGGACATGCATAATAAACATTGCATATGTCTTCTTTTTTAGCTTTGGAAAGGGAACATTTTCCCTTACAATACCAAATGCCCCCTTAGCTAGCTTTGATCAAACCATACTATACTTAGAATGCATTGCCAAAAATCTTATTAATATCCTCATTCTATTAACAACTAAAGAACAAAGGCATTGATTTTCAAATCCTTATAATCAAGTTTTCTTTGAAGGTAAAACATTTCTCACATTTTTCATGAGATAAGCAACATTTGTGCCCTATTAGGGTGAATGTTTCTTTGTGGAAGATTTTCTTCTTGGCCATTAATTAGCATTTAATTTTAACCACTTCTCTTGTTGTATATTTTTCTAGAAGAATGTGCATTCCAAATTCATCTATTAGAGCTAGGGAAAATTGAGATTAGGAGCTGACTTGTCTTCTCCACCATCTACTTAGAATATAGTTAGAGACTTAGTATTTCAACATCTAACTTTCATCATTTAAAATGATAATATTTTTTACCACTTTAATGTTTACTAGGAAGTGGCTGTGAAATTGAAAGGATGCCATAGTTTAGGCTCTATTTTCACGGAACTCCATATATCTCCAACTAACTAAGGTTCCTAGTGAAAATACTAGTAGAAGAGACCAAATGCTTCACAATTGATGAAAAGTTAATTGAAGATTTTAAGAGCAATCCATTGGCATCAATGACCAACTTATTTTTAAACACCTGTCTAATCAGACTATCTTTGTTGGAGATAATTCTTTAAACTTAATTATCTAGAAGTGCAAAAGTTTTCACTTTAAGGTTTTGTACTCCAAGTCCCCTTCTTGATTTTGGTTCAATCATATTTACATGTTTCTTATCTATAATGTCTCCCTAGAAGAAATAATTCGGGATTTGTTCATAAGTTTTTATTTCCTTGTTCAAAAGTTGACATAAGACATATAATATATGTGGGGAATTGCGACCAAGATTGATTGGATCAATGTTAATATTTTCATTTGTGACAACAAGTTTACTTGCCACCTTTAAGTTGTGATTCAATTTCCCAATAAGATCATGTAACGCCCGGTACATTGTCCAATCACTAGAACGGGCCGATTTGAAAAGCAAGTCCCTGAGATGAGTGATTCAAGGCAAATAAAATTTGATTAAAATTTTAATAATAGAAAATGAGGATTTGAGCATTGAGTGCCTAAAAACTGGGGTTGGAGCGATTCAAAAAAATTGCCGAAAGGCCAGTGGCATTTTCGTAAATAAGTGTAATTTTGGAAAAACACCTAGGAGGGCTTTTTAAATGAAAATTATGAGTTGCCCAAGGTTCTCAGAGGCCCCAAAAACCATGGGAAGCCCAAGACTGGTAAAACCCCTCCGGTGTACTCTTTCTAACGTCAGTTGACCCGAACTTTGACCGATTCGTTCGGGATGGTTTTAACTCGATTTGAGTGATCCAAAGGCATTTTATTAAATTGGGAACCTAAATTTTATGATGGAAAAGACGGTTCTCAAAAAGGAGCTAAAACGAAGCGAAACAAACTTGCATTACGGAAGGGCAAATTGGAATTTATGGTTTCTTGAATGTTCCACACTTTTCTCCCTTCTTTATCCTCTTTAATGAGCACGACCCATTCTGCCCAAAATACAGAAAATCTTCAGCTCTCTTAGGCACACAAAGGGAGGAGAAAAAGAGGAAGAAAGCCAGGAGAAACTAGGTAATTTCATGAGATTTCTTGCTCCATCTTCCTCCAATCTTGTTTTCCTCTCTTCCTCCTTTCTTTCCATGGATTTTTTGAATGATTTGGTTCTGTTTTTGACCCAGACCTAAGGGGAGAATTTCGAATTTGCTAAGGAGAAGAGAATGAAGGAGAAAGACACTTGAAAGCTCACTTGAACCATAGGTAAATCTTTGCTTTTTGTTGCATCTTCTCTTCCCCCTCCCTTTGTGTGTATTTCAGCCATGAACAGAACCAAAGGAGGGGAGGATGTTTTGTCCAAATACAAGGAGGGAACAAGGGTTTTAGGCCATGGGGAGATGGCATATGGCAAGAAATTCCAAGAAAAACCAATAGAAAACAAGTTAGAAAAGTGTAGGGTTTTCTAGGGTTTTGCAAAATCTGATTCTGTGTGAATGTTTCCTTGGCTATTTGAATGTTTCCTAAACTCCTAAGACCTTTAGAAAGCCTCCCAAGTGGCTCTCCCATCAAGAAAAAATCACAAAGTCTATGAACCTCCATTATGGTGCATATTTCGACCAAGCTAGGTTCATTAGGCTAGGGGATGTTTTAATTTGTTCTAGCCTTGTTTTAGGACTTTATATGATGTGAGAAGATGGGAGAAACCATTGAGAAAAATTTAGGAGCAATAGATTGGGAGATGGCCTAATGGTGTCCATAATGGTGCTTTGTGAAGCAACTTGGTTTTCCAATTGTGCAATTGAATGTGTGATGGCTCCAAGGACCTTAAATGAGTCCAAGAAGTTAGAAAGAATAAGAGAATGGAGCCTAGCACTTGATATTATGAGTTGCTTCAATAGGCCATTTATGGAACCAATATGTCTATTTTGGAGCCAAGTGTGTAATAAACTTTAGTCTAATGTCTTGGCTTGCTTCAAATGTGTAATTGTGTGATGTTTGTAATGTCTAGGCCAAGAGAACCCCTACTCCACCTAAGTGCTCTGTGAAACCAAGGAAGGAAGGGAAATTGCAAAGTGAGCTTGCATACATAAAAAGGTAGCTCTCCACCTCATTCTCTTTGCATTCTTGTGTGCATATGTATGTCTTAGTGTGCTTGCATGCATTCTTGATGCTTGATAATATGCCACTTGATCCTTGTTGTGCATTGGTACCAATGTGTTGTCTTGAATGACTATGGTTGTGGAAAGAGCCCATAAGGGTGAGGTGATGCCAAAAGTCCCTTGACGAAGGTGAGGAGATGCCAAAAGTCTCATGGCATGGGTGAGACAGGCCAAAAGTCCCTTGAATGGGTGAGGCAAAGTCAAAAGTCCCTAGACCAAGAGTGAGGCAAATCCAAAAGTCCTAGAAATGGGGTGAGGCTAAACCAAAAGTCCCTAGAGCATGAAAGTAATCTTGACATGTAAATGTGGCATAGAATGAAATTATTGCACACTTTATGCTTGTATGGTTATGCATTTGGTATATGTATGCCTTGAATGTGGTGTGAATGGGTGTGTAAGCTATTGAGATTCTTGGAATCTCACCCCCCTTTCCCCTTCATCCTTGAATTGTCTAGGTGGTGTTCCAAGTCAAGGAGATGCAGCCAAGGACATTGACATCTTTGTTTTGGTGTATTATGTACTTTAAATGGTGGTTAAATGTCAAAGTAATAATGTATGTAATCTTTTTGTGATGTAAGACAGGACAAGTGTAAAATGATGTATGAATATGATGTACACTTTATATGACACTAAATCTCTAGTATTGTGCAATATGCATAAATAGATGTTGAGAGACCAAAATGAGTTGCATGAAGTTTGGGATCACTTGGGCAGCCTCTACAAGTCATATTTGTGCTTTGAAACTTGCTCAAGGGGTGCCAAATTCAAGAAGAGGCCATTTGGTGCAAAGTGACTCTTGGTAGGAAGTAAAAATGACCATTTCATGAGGCTATGTCACTTTTTATCCAAATGAACTCTTCTTGACCTGAAATTTGACATGAATCTAGAGCTTATTGAGAGATTTTTGAGAAGTTAAAGTTGGTAATTTTTGGAGGTCTGTGGAATATTTAGCGAATTGTTGAAATTGGAAAATTTTCTGATTTTGGTCCTTGGTACTGTAGCACTGGTCCGAAATTGAATTCTATCACTCATTGGGCAAACAATGTCCAATTGCCACGAAATTTTATACAGAGAAACTAGACATTCACAGTGACTTGTTACAACTAGAAGAACCTCATTTGGAGTTCTAGAGAGGGAGATATGAATTTTTGAACATTCTGTCCAGTATCAGGACCCTTACCCGACTTGATGTACTGTTCTATTGAATTTCGAGACTTTGGGTACCTGAACTGGTCTAAAAGTATTTTTCTCCTCTAGCTAACATCCACAGATTTCTATATTGGTATCATTTGCATGGATTGGATTTGTGTGGAATTAATTGGACATTTTCAAAGTTTGCTGCAGAATCTGTGACAGCATCAGGAGGCAGTTTGACCCCTGGACATTTTCGGATGTCAAACGCCCTCTGTGATGGGTGTTATGGTCTGTAAATATTTTTACAGTGAAGTAGACATCTGTAGCTTTCCAGAATAGGCAAGAATGTATGATTTTGATTTTTCTAGAATTAGTTATGATTTTTCGAAGTTGTGCCAGAAAGGGGCCAAATCTGGCCGAAAATAAACCTCCATATTCTAGGTTCCATTTCGAATTCCATGAGTTGTGGGCCAACTTTGGTGATGTAAATGAGTTGTATGTATGTAATTAAATATGAGAATGTGATGTGTGAACTCATATGGTCCGCGTGACACCGAATGGAATTTTCATATGCTACGCAACGAGAAATAAGGCATTATTTTAATGCCATCTTCCATTCCCTTTTGTGCAATTCATCATGGGAAACTTAGAAATGATAAGAAGCAAGCTAGAAATATATGGTATTACAGATCATGTGCTGCTCTTCTATCCTATGTAGTTTCCATCAACATAACCTCCAAAATATTGCCTAATCTAAAGACTAGCTTAACATTAAGCATACCACTCAGGATCTTTATTAAGTTCCTAGGAGTATTGAGGTTGGATCTCATTTCAGATTTTAAGAGATTAGGTTTTAAACTAAACCTTTGTTTAAATAATTGAAGGCATCTAGATAAGTTTTGGCAAACTTGAGTAGTTGGCTTAGTAAATACTAGTAGATCACTTACATAAAGAAAATGATTTATTGTTGGTGAAAAGACATTAGATTTATGTCACACCCCAAGCGATAAGGAGGTAATTGGGAAGAAGAGCAAAGTAAAGCTCAAACCCATAAGCCTTATAGATACTACCATGGTTGAAGAGATCATTTTGATGATGCAACCTATATAATATTACTTCATCCAATTCATATATTGTCTTATTATATCAATAGAAGGATCCTTCGCTTTTGTGAAAATTTTGGTAGAGTTTCCCTTAAAATTTGGATATCCCAAATTTTCATAATAGCTAAAAATTAATAATAACAGCAAAGGAGAGCTCTACTCTCAACCACCAACAATAAAAGATACCTAAAAGGATAAAAGAAAATCAAGGGAAGGGGATTCTAGCCTGTGTCAAGTGGAGGTGGAGCTACATCTAAGTACTTTATAGTCCTTAAATCATAAATTTGTTAGAACAAAATAATCATGCTCACGCAGTTTAAAAACGAGGCTCACCACTACAACACCCCTGAACCTAGGATGATGGAGGCATGACATATTCAACACCATTATATGAAATGCTAAAATTTAAAAAAAAAATGAGTTGAAAACTCAATTAGTAAATAATAAGTTCCACAACTGAAAACAGAGATGTCAAGACCAAAACAAAGTTAGGAAGCATATAAATTAACTAACAAAATTAAGTAACTAATATTTTCTACTATTCAACATATGCATGAGTTAATTATTAAAATTTCAAGTCCTTTAATATGACAATTATAAGGGAGAACCAATGCCCAATCACATGGGATGGTAGCTATACCTCGTTGACAGCTTCTTATCCTATTGTGGGGTGGTTTGGTAGCTCCTTACCCTTTTCTCATAGGTGGCTACACCTAACGGATAACTCCTTTTCCCACCCATATCTTCTGTGATCTAATATAACATACCTAGCTATTATCTCTGTAACATCATATTTTGAAGACTCAATTCATACAATTCTCATGCCTCATTTCATGCTTGTTCTATAGGAGGCAACATAATATCATTTATTTTCATGGATAAGTAACGTTTTTTTATGGGTAAAATTTTTCTTTCGGAGTCCCGTAGGCCATATGGACTCATGTATCATATTTTCATATTTAAATGCATAGATACAAGCTATTTCCATCATCAAAATTTGCCTAGAGGTCATGCAAAGCAAAGGCAAACATGAAATCTCATGGAGTAATTTCGAACAAAATTTTAGCTTTTTTGTCATAAAATTTGAAAAAATCATAACTAATTCTAGTAAAATCAAAATCATGCATTCTTGGACATTATGGAAAGCCAAACATGTCTACTTTATACTAAAAATATGCCTATACTATGAAACACAACATAGAAGACGTTTGACATTCAAAATAGTTAAGAGGTCTGGCTGTCCACTGGTGCTGTCACAGAATTCTGCAGTAAACTTTAAAAATGTCCAATTAATTCCAAAAAAATTCAATCCATGAAATGATACCAATATGAAAATTTTGGATGTTAGAGGGAAAAAATAACTCTAAACCAGTTCAAGCACACCTAGATCTCAAAACCCAATCAAATAGTACCTGATGTCAGTTGAAGCACTTGATACTGGATAGAATTTTTGAAAATTCATATCTCCCTCTCTAGATATCCAAATGAGTTGCTTCTAGTTGGCACAAGTCACTAGAAATTTCTAGTTTCTCCATATAAAATTTTGTGGCAATTGGGACATCATTTGATCCCTGTGTGACAGATTTTATTTTCGGACCTAAGTGAACCGTGACATGACCAAAACTAGAATTTTTGCCAATTTTGAAAATTCATCAAATATTCCATAGACCTCCAAAAATTATATTCTTTAGCTTCCCAAAAATCTCTCAATAAACTCTAATTTAACGCCAAATCTCAGATCAAGAAAAGCTCATTTGGACAAAAAGTGATATAGGGTTCCAATATGGTCAATTTTAGCTCTATATAGGATACCAAAATGTCCAAATGGCTTTCCTTGGGGTTTGGCACCTCTTAGGCAAGTCTAAAAGCATAATTAGGACTTGTGTGAGCTGCCCAAATGGTCCCAAATCTCATGCCTCTCAATTTGGCCATCTCACTTATATTTATACATGCTTGCATCAAACTTTCAAGATGCACAATTTACCATGACATACTCAAATCACATTCCAGCAGTCACATAATATATTCTCTCATTTATATATCACATATTAATATAATTATACATGTTTAAGAGGTTATAGACCATATACAATAATGGGTTACATCATTTGACATCAATATGGTCTTAAAGAACAAAATTCCAACACTTTAGTGTCATGATTTCATTTCTCATGTAATTGGCTTCCATTCCCTTGGTCTCTTGGTCCACCTAACATGTTATAATATTGGAGAGGAGGGGATGAGATTCAAAGAATCTTAATAGCTCATCTCCCATTCAATCATACATAAAGCATGTAACACAAGTCTCACAAATGCATGCATGGCATATGGACATGTGCAATCATTCAAGAAGTATTCTTAGCATTTGAAAAAGTCGTACATAGCATACATAGGCTTGCCAAGCAAGTGGATTGGCCTCACCCATTTACTTATGGATTTTGGACTTGCCTCACCCATTCTTTAAGAGGTTCTTGGACTCAACCATGCTCTTAGGAGTTAACCTCACTTTTGGGAGACTCTTTACTTTTTCTTAACCAATTTTAAGGGTTTTTGGCTCATCCTCACCATGGCTAAAGGTTCTTGGCCTCACCACACTCAAGCAAACCAAGGCAAACATCATAAACATCATTTGGAAAACATAATGCATCATCATGATACCATGGAGCAAGAGCTCATGCTAAAACATTTTTCATGACTTGAAATACATATACACACATTTAAAGACAAGTAAAGTAAGCAATCATGCATGAGAGAAGGTGGAGAAAGCTACCTTGCTAGCATTTGTACACTTTTTTCTTAAGCCTTGAATCCTCTCCCTTGACCTCACATATCCAAGAAGGTGAAGATCATTCCTCTTAGCCTAGACATATCATATGGAAGCTAATTATACTCTTGAAGTAAAATCTAAGGCCATAAAACTTGCTTAGATACTAGCTTGGCTCATTAGCCCCTTTATGTTTCCAAGAATGCACCTAATGAAGTAACACCCATTAATTAAATTCTAGACTCCATTCTTTTCTTTCAAATATGATTCTTGACTCCTTTTAAGTCTCTTGGAGTCATCACACAATTAAAATAAAGAGCCTACCTACATGTTGCTTCTTTAGGTCATATTATGGAACATAAAGCATCAACTCGTTCTCTAAGCTTTCTAAATTTTTCCCAAGACTTCTTCTTATATTCATTCATCATATATGACTCAAAAATGGGCTTAGAAAAATTTAAAACTCTCCCTAGGTATGGTACCCCTCTTAGGCCGAGACAATAAACCATAATGGCCTTCATGGACTTTGCTTTGTTTCCTTGATGGAGGAAGCACATGGGGAGACTTTTAGGGATCTTAGGAGCTCATTTAAACTCTCATTTAGATATAGGAATTTAGGTATTAAATTAGATTTTACAAGGAACATATGAAACCCTAGACTTTACATCTTGAATTTCCATGGTTATTTGTTAATTTTCTTTGCATATTCTTAATCTCCACACCTTTTTTCCTAAGAACCACCCTTGGTTCTACCTAAAAACCAAACCCTCCTAGGATTTCTTGAGTGGGGTGAAATGGTGGAGAAAGAGGAGGAAGGGATAGCAACCATGAAATAAGAAATTACCTTATTTTTTTGCTTTTTCTCACTTGAATCTTGTCTTCTTTGAGCTCCTATCTTCAAATCTAAATTTTTTCCTTAATTTCTCCCTTAAAACAGATTTATAAACTTCATTATAATCAAAGAAAGTAAAGGAGAATGGAGGAGAAGAGGTTTGGAAAGAAGAAAGCATGATAAATTACTAAATTTTTCATACCTTTTAGCTTGAATTTCTCCTCCTTTTCTTCCTCCTCTTGTGTGCCTCATCCCTTAGGGTTTTCTCTGGTTTTTTGGCAGAGCTTGGTCAACCAAAATGAAGGGGGAGAAAGGGCACATTATATATATAGGTGGGAGGAAGAAACACTTTTCAAAAATTCTCATTTTGCCTTTTATTGTTGGCATTTTTATTTCTACTTCGTTTTAGCTCTTTTTTGATAACCATCTTTTCCATTATAAAATCTAGGGTCCCAATTTAATAAAATGCCTTTGGAATTACTCAAATCGAAGCTAAAACTTTTCAGAACGAATCCGTTAAAGTTCAAGTACACTGATGTTGGAAAATGTCCACCGGAGGGGCTTTAACTGTCTTGGGCCTTCCCATGGTTTTCAGGGCCTCTGAGAACCTTGAAAAACTCAAAAATTTCATTTAAAAAGCCATCCTACGTGAATTCTAAAAATGGCTCAAAATTACGAAAATACCATTACGTTTTGTAAATTTTCCGTAATAAATTGTTTCTTCATTCTAACTCCGTTTTTATTTCTGTCTGACCCTGGGATTCTCATTTTTAGGAGTTTAGAATACTTTTCAAATTTTTTAGGGTCTTAACTACATCATTTTGGAGGACTTCCTTTTGTATCCAGTGAGTTTCATTCATTTACGAAGAAACCATACGTTACATTTCTCACGTTTTCTCTCGTTTTCAGAGAACTAGATGTTACAATCTCCACCAATAACTATAACATTCCATCTTGGATTCTTGTCTTGTTATAAGGTTGAGGTTTATATAACAAGAGAATTTACATATAATATACTGATGCTACTTAAATTAATATACCCTTATCTAAATACTTAAACATGAGGTTTAGTACTACGTGGAACTAAATAAATGAATAATTAATTAATTAAGAAGCTAATTCTTCAAGCATCAATTCATGTGCCTAAAAATTATATTCAACAAGAAATTTCAAATCTCACAATGGAATTCAAAGAGAGACATGACTAATATACTAACAAGATGGTCCCTCTAAATCTTTCTCATTTTTTTTCACTATCATTAATTCATACACTTTAGTTATGAGAGAAGGCCTCATATAGCCTTAGTAACGCTTATCCTATATATATGAATACCTAGAGTTAAGTTGTTACCCCAATCCAAAAATTTAACATATTAACAAATCAAACGTATGGAGAATGTGCACATAAAGGCACATTCCAAGAAATTATGCATAAGATGATCAAATCAAAATCAATTAGGATTGCCATCAACTTATAAGAATTAAAAATAACTATAAGATACATTGAACAACCCATTATCTACTCACTATGATGATGAATGCCAAAGGGGCTCTTATTCCCCTTCAATAGATTGATTCTTTTCACTACCAATGTCCCTGGAGCTTCTTAGCAACACCCACAGATTCATTGAATTATTACACAGGCTCAAACTAACAATTCTTAACATTTACCTAACTCAATAATAGCTAATTAACTAAATCTCCATTCCATAACCTTACCCATCATTCATACAACTAATTATACACTTAAATCTTCCCATTCAATTACCAATCCATAAATTAAGATCAAGGATTACTTGAAGGAACCCAAAAATTGAATATTAGCATACAATTAGCATTGTTGGAAGGCTTGCACTCAAAAACCCTAATTCATATGAGCTAGCTTTGATCAATAGAGCAAAAGGGAAGGTAGAAAAATTTTAGACCTTAATAAGGAAGGAATAGGCCAAAAATGAAGAAAGAAAAGCAAGAAGCAAGAGATTTGTAGAAAAAAAATTAGGAAAATAAAGCATTAAGATGAATATCCCACACTGTTAATAGTATTGTGCAATCTACCCTCCATAAACCTCTAGCAACTAAACAAATGAGGAAGAGGCTCAGGAAGGTTAGACATTGTAGGCGTTGAAGTCATGATGGCTAACATGACAGTAATTGGTGAGGGCACAGATATAGAAGAATGCATAAAACAAAATGAAGGAGAGGGACGAGTTGTAATGGCACGTCGAATGAAGAAGAAAAGAAAGAATAAAAAGAAAGAAAGAAGAAGAAATAAAAAAGATAGAGGAAAAAGAATTTATTATAAATTATTATTATTATTATTATTATTATTATTATATTTAGTTGTCACATTCTTCCCCTTAAAAAGAATTTGGTCCTTAAATTGAAATTGACTTCTAACCTTGAGACTTAAACAAGTGAGGATATTTGGCATGCATTTCACTCTCAACCTCCCACGTAGCCTCCTTTTATGAATGGTTACTGTAATACCTTAACCTCTTAGCTCCTACACAATGGTCATATAGGCTATTCCAACATATATTTGGTATATTGGTGCATATTTTCAAGGGAGCATGCATTGTCATACATGAGAGTTTGCATGGTTGGAAAGCCATATACATCATTCATAGCTTTAGGGACCATGTGAACTCATCCACATCATTTAGAATCCATAACATTTGTCCTATGATGTCTAGTTTATGCCTATAAAATTTCATGAGCATTGGACTTTATTTGTCCCATGTGTGACATAGAGAAGCAAACTGACTATATGAATAGTACACATACTAATTCTGCATAATTTAGCCAACTTTAAAAAATTATAATAAATTCTCTAGAGTTACAAATTGAGTACTCTTTGACTCTGTGAAAAGCTCTAGATGAGACTACTTGTTGGCCAAATTTCATGAAAAAACTCATCCATTTGGTTAGACTTTGGTTCATCTCAAGAATTGGTCAAATTTTAAGTCTAAAATGAGATACCAAGGCACCAAATGCTCTTTTCATGTTTCCACAACCACTTAAGCAAGTCTAAAAGTATAATTACAACATATAAAATCATGCTAAATGATCCAAATCACCATAAAAGCTCATTCTTACCTTGTCACTTGTATTTATACACATGCACATCATAGCATGTAAGTGGCAAAAACTTTTGCATTCATTTATTTGGTTCCAAAATGGATACATACATCATATATACATACATTTAAACTTGCTTAAAGGTCTATATCATATATACAACATAGGTTACAATTTTTGACATCAAAATGCTATTATAAAGCCTATTTTTCTATTCCTTTGTCAAAGTCTTGGTCTCCATTTCTTGGTTCACTTGGCTCATCTAGACATGGTTAGTTATTTGTAGGGGAAGAGTGAGATTTAAAGAATCCCAATAGCTCTTAACCCTTTCAAACATATATAATGAATGCATATACAGGTCAAAGAATGCATATATGATATTCAAACTACTAGTGAGCATACATAAAGCATTTTCCTTGGCATATAAACTCATACATAAGAAACATAAGCTCTCAAGGGCATTAGTCTAGTCTTACCTAAGTTTCTTGAGACTTTTGGATTTGCCTCACCCACTTTCAAAAGACTTTTGACTTAGCCTCACTCTTTTTGTGACTTTTGGCTTTGTCTCACCTATTTTTAGGAACTTTTGGCTCATTCTCACCCATGCTAAGAGACTTTTGACTCATCTCACCCATACTAAAGGACTTTTGGCTCATTCTCACCTATGCTAAGGGACTTTTGGCATAACCAAATCTATTCATGCCATTTTGCATTCATAAACATCTTTCAAAAAACATAATGGCACCATACATGTAAGCAATGGTTTTCATAGTTCAAACATTCATACAAGCACTTAAAGACAAGTAGACATCTAAGCTATGTATGTAAGAAAGGTTAGAGAGTTACCTTGACACAGGATTCATACACTTTTCCTTTGATTTTCTTTCCCTCTCTTGGCCAAACACTTGCAACTAGGTAAAGCTTGATTCTTTTGGCCTAGACACATCAAATGGGACATAATTACATCATTGAAGCAAGTTCTAGAGTCACACACATTCTATGTAAGGCTACTTTTTCATATGGCTTCATTATAGTTCTATAAAAGACCTAATGAAGCACCAATTAGAATTCATGCTCTTTGCTCCATTTTCTTCTTCTATCTAAGTCTCTTGACTCCATTTAGACTCCTTGAAGTCATCACAATTTCATTCCCAAGAGCTTAGATACAAGTTGCTTCTTTAAGTCTTAAAATAGAACCTATACTTTCATCTCACAAACTAAGGTTCCTAAATTCATTCCAAGGCTTTCTTTGGTGTACTTCTATCATACTTAGTCCCTTTCTAGCCTTAAAAAAATTTAGAACTCTCTCTAGGTGCTTGAAGGAGCTTAGGCCTAGACAATGAAAGCTTAGGAGCACCCATGGATTTTGCAACTTTTCTTTAGAGAGTTGGCACATGTGAGGCTTCCTAGATATCTAAAAAACCAATACACACTCTTAGACAACTAAAATTACCACTAGGAAGTTTCATATTTGCCAAGGTGCAACTAAATCCCTAGGTTTTGTATCTTGAAATCTAATGCTTTTTTTTTCAATTCCAATTGCATATTCTTGTTTCTCACACTCAAAAAACTAGGTTTCTTGCTTAGTCTTGGTCAGAACTCACTCATTTCTACATGCTCTTTAGTTGGCCAAACCACACACAAGATAAACAATAAAGAGGAAGCAAGGAAGTCGATGATAGTTACCTTGATTCCAAGTCTTTTCCCAGAGCTCTTTCACTTGGTACAAGCTTCTCCTTCAAATTCTAACTTCTTCCCTCTAAACAAGTCTCAAAACAGTCCCAAATCACACACTAAAACCATATAAAGAAAGAGAAGAAGGAGGAGAACAAAGTTAATGAAGGAAGGAGCAAGAAATTCCATGGTTTTCTTACCTTTTCCCTAAGCTTTTCCCCTCCTCCTTGGCTCCCTTCTTATACAGCTTTCTCAATTGGTCTCCCTCTGGTTTGGACAGAATTTAGGTCGATTAGAATGAGAGGAAGGAGAGGGTTGTGGTATATATAACTAGAGAACTCATTAAAGGCTTTTTAAAATTTCAATTTTGTCCTTCATTCTTGGTTTCTTCCTTTAAGGCTCATTTCAACTCCTTTTTAGAACTATCTTTTCCATCATAAAATTTAGGTTCTCTAACTTAAAAAATGCCTTTAGTTTCACTCAAATTAGATTTAAAAACTTCCCAAATGAACTAGTCAAAGTTTGAGCCAACCAACATTCTAAAACATAAATCAGACCCAAGAAACTCAATTTTTCCATTTAAAGATTCCTCCTTTGAGTTTTCTAAAAAGTACCTAAAATTACGAAAATATCACTACCTTTTGTCTGATTTTATTTAACTACTTTGGCTATGATTTTTAGGCATTCTAAACCTTGGATCTTCATTTTTTATTATTTAGAATTTTATCCTAATTTTATTTAGCCTCAAATCTTCCTATTTAAGGGAATCTCTTTTATAACTAGTTCATCTCCATCATTTTTACAAAAACTAACCATTGCTACTTCTCTTGAGTGGAGCTTCCTTACTTTCTTGTCTACAATTACAATAAGCTCTTCCTTAAACATTAATCCCTTATCCAATACAATCTCCTAAGATTTAATTATGTGAGAAGAATCAAATAAATATTTCCTTAACATGGACACATGAAATACTAGATGTACTCATGCTAGCTTCATAGGCAAGGCCAAATGATAAGCAATGTGACTAACCCTATCCAAAACCTTATATCATCTAATATGCCTCAGGTTTAACTTCCCTCTCTTTCCAAACCTCATTACACTCGTCATGGGTGACACCTTTAAAAACATAAGATCACCCATTACAAATTCCAAGTCCCAATGTCTATTATCAACATAAGATTTCTATCTGCTTTGGGCTGTTGATAACTTTTCTCTAATTAATCGCACTTTTTTTAGTGCATCTTATACCAAGTCAGGTCCTAATAATTTGGCTTTATCGACCTCAAACCATCAATTAGAGGCTTAAACTGCCTCTAAAATAGTGCCTCACATGGTGCCATTTGGATGCTAGCATGATAATTGTTATTATATGAGAATTTTGCCAGAGGCAAATGACTCTTCTAACTACCACCAAAGTCAAGAACACATGCCCTCAGCATATCCTTTAAAATCTATATCGTCCTCTCAGACTTTCCATCAGTTTAAGGATGAAAAGCCATACTAAAATCCACTCGTGTACCCAAGGCCTCTTAAAAAGCCTTCCAAAAATAAAAAGTGAATTAAGGACCTCTATCAGAAATTATATACACCAGTACACCATGCAACTTCACCACTTCACTTAAATAAAGTTGGCATATTTAACCGTATTATAAATAGTCTTGATCGAAAGGAAATGTACCAACTTAGTTAACCTATCCATAATCATCCAAATGGAATCACACCCCTTTTGGGTACAGAGTAGACCTATAATAAAATCCATTATAGTTCTCTCCCACTTCCACTCTAGTATTTTTAACTATTGATATAACTTTGCTGGTTTCTAATGTTCAGCTTTTACCTATTGACACACTAGGCAATGAGAAACAAAGTTTGTTATATCCCCTTTCATACCATCCCATTAGTACAATTGCTTCAAATCCTAGTATATTTTTGTTTATCTTGAATGAATAGTGTATGTCGAACAGTGAGCCTCTTTTAAAATTTCTCTATTTAAGTCTTCAATGTTAGGTACACATAATCAGTCCCCATATTTTAGCATCCTTTTAGAATCCACAATGAATTCATTATTCTTACCATTCCTTACTACTTCCATAACCTTACTCAGCTTAGGATCTAATTTCTAAGCTATTTTTATCTTCTCAATAAGGGACGAACAAACTTTAATATGAACTAAGAATGCTCTAGATTTAGCCATTTTAAACCTTATTCCACTTTCCTCTAATTTAAGTATCTCTCCCACTAATGGTTTCTTAACTTCTACGATATGAGCTAAAATATCCATTGACTTCCTATTTAAAGCATCTGCCATCATGTTAACCCTGCCTAGATGATAAAGAATAATGCAATCATAGTCCTTAGGCAATTCTATCCATCTTCATTAACTAAGGTTAAGATCCCTTTGCTAAAAGATATATGTAAGACTTTTATAATCAGTATAGATTTCATAAGTCTCACCATAAAAATAGTATTACCAAATTTTGAAGGTAAATACCACCATCGCCATTTCCAAATCATACTCGTGTCTTTTAAGTTGCTTAGAAGCATAAGCTATTACATGTGTATGCTGCATAAAAACACACCCTAACCTCACTCTTAAAGCATCAGAATACACGACATAACCTCCTATCTCCGAAGGTAAAGTCAAGATCAGAGCGGAGGTCAAACACTCTTTTAACTTTTAAAAACTTTCTTTATAAGCATCTGACCACTGAAATTTGGCATTCTTTTAAGTCAATCTAGTCAAAAAGGTAGCTATTTTTGAAAAATCCTTCACAAAGTTACGATAATATCCAACTAAATACAAAAAACTATGAATCTCCATAACTGTGCTAAGTCTAGGCCACTTTTGAATGAATTCTACCTTACTTAAATCTACCTGCATACTATCCTTCAAAATAATATGGCCAAGGAAGGCTACTTGGTCTAGTCAAAATTCATACTTAGAAAACTTTACATATAATCACTCTTCTCTTAACCTCTGCAACACCAACTGTAAATGTTGTTCATGTTTTTTCCAATTTTTTGAATAAATTAGGATGTCATCAATGAATATTATGACAAATTTGTTTGAAAATGGTTTAAATACTTGATTCATCATATCCATAAACATTGCAAAAGCATTGTTTAATCTGAAAAACATTATTAAAAACTCATAGTGACCATAACGGGTCTTAAAAGCTGTCTTAGGTACATTATCCTTCTTAATCTTCAACTGGTGGTACCGAGAATGCAAATCTATCTTGAAAAAACATTGCACACCTTGCAATTGATCAAAAAGATTGTCAATACGAGGCAATGGATACTTATTATGGATTGTCATTTTATTAAGTTATCTGTAATCTATACATAACTATAAAGACCCATAATTCTTCTTTGCAAAAAGTACTGGTACACCCAAGAGGATGTACTCGGGTGGATAAAACCCTTATCCAGCAAGTCTTGCATCTGATTCTTTAATCCTTTTAGTTTTAAAGGTGCCATGTGGTAAGGAGGTATGGAAATTGGTTGAGTACTTGAAACCACATCAATACTAAATTCAATCTCCTTATCCAGTGGTAACTCAGGTAACTCCTCTGGAAACACATCGACAAACTCTTTGACTACAGGAACCTATTGCACACTTGCTACTTGTGTATCAACACCTCTAATGATAGCCAGATATTCCTGGCACCCTTTTATTAACAATCTCTAAACTCCTAATGAAGTCCATTATGGTCACCTTGTATCAAAAAAGATGATTCACCTTGAATATTAAATTTCACTACCTTTGAGTGACAATCTAATGTGTCATGACATGAAGCCAACCAATCCATACATAGGATCACATCAAAATCAATTATATCAAATATTGCCAAATCTGCTCTAATTTCCCTACCCTTGACAAGGACCTCACAAGAATGACATACATGGTCTACTAATAATGATTCACCTATCAAAGTCACAACCATAGAGGAATTATCTAATTTGACTTATCCCTACTAACCCATCTAGCAAAGTGAGGAAATATATATGAATGGGTGGAACTAGGATTGAACAACACACAAGCATCATAAGAACAAACTTAGAGTGTACCTGTCACTATCGCATTAGAGACTTAGGCATCCTGTTGAGTCAAGGCAAACACACGAGCATGCCTTTTTCCCTTAGAGGCTTCCCACTGCTCCTTACACCTCTCCTAGCACCACCCTTACTTGGTTATGTGAGAATTGACTAAATTAGTGGAACTATTATAAGAACTATTTGGCAAGATGATAAAACTGATCCATGACTAGACCTATACTGCTAAAGCGAGCAATTTTTCTTCAAATGTCCAACTTGTCTATAAAGATAACATGCACCTGTTGCCTTATAACATTACCCTGAGTGAAGCTTTCCATAAGTGGAACAATGATTTCTATCACATTCTATTTGAATCAAACCATACTAGGCTCAATGCTTGATGCCACTCCGATATGATTTTTGACTAATTACACTACCTGAAGACTGCACTAGTTTCTTTGGTACTAGAGATAATGTCCGACATTGGCTTTGAAATCTTAGTTCACCTATTAAATACACTACACCCTACTGTTTCCTATTAATTCCCTTATTTCTATTTTTAACGAGAGCATTCTCTTCCATCTCCCACAATTCAATCTTTCTTGCACAATCAACTGCTATAGCATAAGAAGAAAACTACTTGGTCTACATTGCTATTGCATTAAATAATGGATGCAACAATCCATCCACAAATCTCTCAATCCAATCCTTCTTTGTAGAGACTAAATGAGGTACACAACATGATAATTGTGTAAAATGGATGTTATACTCAAAGACATTCATGCTTAGGACTTGCTTCAGAGCCTCAAATTCTTGGCGCCTAACATCACTAGTACTTTTGGTTAAGAATCTGGTCGTGAAAACTTCTCTGAACTTTTCCTAAGTCATTAAAGGTGATCCCATAAGTCTTCCCTGAAGTAGGTTTTCACACCAAGTAAAAGCCACATCTTGCATATGGTAGGTGCCCAAATCAATCCTTTCCCTACTAAAGCATTTAAGAGCTCGATAAGACTTCTCAACACCATCAATAAAAAGCTAAAGGTCTTTTTTACTATCAAACTCAGAAAACATAGGTGGTTTCAACTTCAAAATTTGAGATATCAAATCATTAACATTCATTCTTTCATTTTGCACTCGTTGTACCACTTAAATAGGCTAAACTTGAGCTTAAACCTGCGAAGCTACAACACCCACTAACTAATCAATTCTAGCCCCATGCTTGCACTCTATTTACTAGTGCTTCAACAATTCCCTATAGTCTGGCCACTAATGCATCTAACTATCCTAATTGCGGTTGAAGAGGCACAATGACTTCTACTATTACATTCTCTGATAGAGGCGAGGCAACTCTGCCTTGCCCACTATGCTTACCATACCTACCTCAACATCTACCAGCACCTTTACCATGACTCCTAGAGGCTGGGGCTATCTATAACAACCCTAACTTCTAATTATAGTAATTAAGCTTAGTTCAGTGATTAATGATCATGAATCAAGGCCTTAAGTCATTATAATTAGTTAAATTATGAAAAATGAGAAAATTTGAGCCTTGATATTATTAGGGTTATTAGCCAAATAATCACAACTATTTAAGTCCACTAGTGATTCTAATTATCAATTAAAAACCTTTGATTCATTTTACTATTGATTCCAACTTACAAAATCCTCTCATAAATGTTTCCAAGTTATTATATGGCATTATTATAGTGAAATTCAAGGTTTTTAAGCAACAATTATGAGTTTGAGAACCTTTACCGCAACTTGGACCTTCCCTGCCATGACTAAGTTAGTTAATGGAACTTAAAAACCAAGTTTAGAGACTCTTGTTGCGACTTGGTATGCCCGCACCATGGTGTAAATGGCTACTGGAGCTCAAAATCAAAAATACGAACCTTGCACCGTGACTTAGGCCTTCTGCGCTATGGCAAAGTTTCTCTCGGAAACTTACTATTCACACTTTTGCAATTCTCACCACAGTGAGCCTATGTGGCGTTGCAGTGAGAGGGCCTCCTAAAGCTCTCCAAGCTCACCTCCCAACGCTCATCGTAGTAAGCTTCCTTTGTGCCATGGTGAGACTACTCTCTGTTACCCCCTAGAGCTAATTTCTCACCTTAAGCTGTGACTCAAATCGCCTTGGCCACGGCGCTCTTAGCCTCTATTACCTTGAACTTCAATTTTGGCCGCAGCTCAATTTAAGCCATGACTTTGCCCCCTCTTAATGCTATTTTCTCATTTTCATGCTTTCTAACCCCTTACCACTCATTCTAAACAAATTCTAAGGCTTCCATAACTAACATGTATGGTTTTCCAAACCTCCCAACTCCTAAATATCATGATTCATTAATCCTCATTGTCTAGGGGTCTAGGATTGAATTAGAGCAATCAAAACTTAATTTCATATTAGTTAACCCCCATTCCATAATAGCAAAAATGGTTTAATCACAAATGTTTACAGGGCTAATGCTTAATGGACATAAAAGATCAAGTCATTCATTAATTATTTGTCAATTACAATCACAATGTTCAATTCTATGATAATTATATTACATAGACAGTTCCTATACTTGGCAATTCATGATGCAATGCGAAAAATACATAAAAACTAGTATTCTTATTACACAAACCCAATTTGACAAGGTCTCTAAACCTATGACTACCAAACCATACAATAGGCTTCCATTAATTCCTCTTTGCCATTAAAAGGTTCGGTCCCTGAAAATGTTAGCCCACAACTGGGGTGAGATTTGTAATCTCAGTAACATGAGGCAAATTCTATATATATGTACAAATTAATCAACATAATGCATTTTCATATCATCAAATTTCAAAATTATCAATTCAATTTGCAAATGAACTAGTTGAGCTACTAGTGACTATTGTCTCATACCAGTAATCACATACAATATGTTAATGGCTAATAACATTGGGAGAGGCTTATCCACAGCACCAACTCCTTAATAAGCACAACCTAGGCTTAGTGTATTGAGGGGTCTAATCACAACTCGATGCCTGATCGAAGTATGATGCACTAGTGGCAGCCATACCACAACTCCATTAAGAACTCATTCAAGGTCCAAACACAACAATTTAGATATCCAACCATTTATTTAGCATTCAAAATCATACATGTAAAACAAATATCATATTAAAATAAGCATATATGTGGAATTAGGAAATTAACCTTGGTTATCTCAATGAAGTCCAATTACTCTTCCTCTAACTACCATTATAATCTAAATGCACACTAAGCTTAAAACAAGTATAGTTATCATCATTTAACTTTCATTAGTAAGGAATTTCCTATCCATTGATCAAATTCATCAAGAATCCATTAAGAATTACTTACTTAAGCTTTCTAAGAGTGTATTGCACCAATTCAACGTCAAGCCATCAAAACTCACAATAGGTCACTCTTTACATCTCCATTTTCGCACATGTACAAGGTATACACCAAAAATCAACCCAAATGATAAAATTTCAGTACATACAACTCACAAAATGGTTGAAGACACTTACCCGGCCACCAAGATGCTCTAAATTCGAATTTGGTATTCCTCACACCAGAAACGTTAAGATACCTCTCAATTTTTTAGGTAAATTCACACAAAATTAATGCTCATATTATAAATCAACTATAGGGATCTTAAATTAGCAGAAAATGCATCAAAATGGGAAGAAAACAATTACCTAACAACATTTATAGCCTCCACTTTCAAAATTCCACTATGAGAACACCAAACAACACATTTCAGATTTAGGTATAGGTAAAAATACTCCAAATGAAAAATTAATCAAGCTAAATCGGAGAGGAAGAGGAGAGGGTTAAGTTATATATAAGTTACCTTGGCTGAATCTTGCTTTAGAAGTGAGAGAAAATGGATTTATGCTACAAACCCTAACATCCCTTTAGACCTTTGAAATTTTCCTTGCCTCTTGTGTTTTTTCTGCAAAATGAGAAGAAGGATAAATTGTATTTAGGGTTTAAATAGGTTTAAGGTAGGTAGTGGGCTGACCTAAAGGCCCAATTCCAAGTGAATTTCAGATTTTTTACTTGTTGGGCCAAATTTGATAGGTCCACTTAAGTTGGGTTTGCCCAAAATAAATATTGGGCCTCTAAAAAATGGAATTAGATCTCCCTGAAGATAAGATTAGGCTTCTACACTTACCCAAAAGCACAATTAAATTGATCATAAGACCCAAATTAATGTCCACCTCTCTTAATTAATTTTCCTAATTAAACCCATATTAATTCTTAATTAATCATCATTATCCTTAATTAATTTTAGGATGTTACATTATCAGTAGAAAAGAGTTTCAACAGAAAGATCATCTACGTGTTCCTTTGTAGCTTCTCCAATTGCTACACTAGATCCAACCGGCATCATTGTTCTATATAAACCAAAGCACAAATTTAAAACATAAACTAATCATTTGTATATATATTCACATACACCAATGTTTCCTAAGGAACTACATAAGGGAAAGGATCATCAACACCCTATTAGGCCTCATATGATACCTTAGTAATGATTATGCCTAAGTTCATAAAGATAACTGAGGTGTCATTAGAAGACACTTGCTCCATAAGTTATAGGAAACCTAGACTTTGATACCAACTTTGTCACATCTCAAGTGACAAGAAGGTGATCGGCATAGAAAGTAGAGTAAAGCTCAAGTCGTAAGCCTTATAGATATTATCATAGTTAAAAATATCGTTTTGATGATACAACCCATATAATATTACTTCATCTAATTCATATATAGTCTCATTATATCAATAGAAGTATCCTTAGCTTTTGTAGAAATTTCGATAGAATTTCTCTTAAAATTTGGACATCCCAAATTTTGACAATAGCTAAAAATCAACAATAATAGCAAGGAAGAGCTTCACTCTCAACCACCAACAATAAAAACAATATCTAAAAGAACAAAAGAAAATCAAGGGAGGGGGATTCTTGCCTATGTCAAGTAGAGCTATATCTAAAGTATTTTACAATCCTCAAATCACAAATTCTTTATAGCAAAACAATCACATCCTCATGGTTCAAAAACAGGGCTCACCACTACAACACTTCTGAACTTAGATAAGGTGAAAACTCAACAAGTAAATAACAAGTTACACAACTGAAAATAGAGATGTCCTGAACAAAACAAAGCTAGGAAGCACATAAATTAACTAACATAATTAACTAAAATTTTCTACCATTCAACATATGCATGATTTAATTATTAAAACTTCAAGTCCTCTAATATGGCAATTATAAGGGAGAACCAACACTCAATTACATAAAGTGGTGGCTACACTTCTTTGGCAGCTCCTTACTCTATTGTGGGTGGCTAAACCTAACGAGTAACTCCTTTTTTCACCTTTCCTCTAACATGTCAGGGTATGTATTGTAACAACTAGAAAAAAAAAAAGAAAAAAAAAAGAAGAAAAGAAAAAGCTGAAAAATTTTCGAAAGGCTGAAAATTTTCTAAGTCTGCTAGCTATAGCCTAGCTATAACGAATGTACCTGTTCACTATAGCGAGAAATGGTCTAGTTATAGCAAGAGTGCCTTCTTGCTATAGTGAAAATGCTTCTAGCTATAGCGAGTGCGGGCACCCCATACAAAAACTAGGGTGTTGCTCGCCGTAGCGCGCTGTAGCGAAGGCAGGGGTCTAGGACTGATATGAGCTCACCATAATGAGGGTTATGCCTCGCTATAACGAGGGTTAGTCCGGAAAAGTGTGAAAAAAGGAAATTTGACTTTTTAAAGCCTCCAAACTCTTCTTTTCTTTTTGTAACCGACTTAAGCTCCCTCTAAGGCAGAGAAAATGGCGGAGGAGAGAGAGAGAAACCTAGAGGAGGAAGGAAGAACAAGAAAAAGGTAAAATTTGCATAGCTTTTCTCTTAGAATATTGTTCTTCTCTCTTTGCCCTCTCTTCCTATGGTTTTGGGTGATTGAAGTAGCTATGTTTTGGGCTTGGTTCAGAAGAGGGAAAGTGGAAAACCACTTTTGAAGGAGGTTAGAATTCATGTAGCTTCACTTCCTTGATTTCCTTTCTTGAGAGCTTGAGAGAGGAAAGATAGTTGGTGAATTTTTAGAGAGAGAAAGAATCCCTAGTTTCTTATATGCTTAATAGGGTTTGCTATAGAGAAACCCTTAGCTCTGTGAATAAGTGTTAAACTATGATAAAGTAATTCCATACTCTTGTATATCTAGGCTCAAGAAAAGCACTCCCATCTAGTGGTGGTTGTGAAATCAACAAGGGAGGAGACAAATTGAAAGGGAAAGCTTGTGATTAGCCAATAAGGTAGCTCTCTCCACCTTCTCTCATGCATAGATGTGTGCTTACATTGTCTTGTATGCATGTATGTATGTTTTACACCATGAAAAATATGCTAGCATGATGATATTTTATGTATTTCAATGATGTTTTATATGATGCTTTGGTTTGCTTGAGTATGGAAAAAGCCAATAACCCTCTAGCCATGGTGAGGATGAGCCAAGAACCCTAAAGTTGGTTGAGACAAAGTAAAGAGTCTCCTAACAGTGAGGTTGACTCCCAAGAGTAAGGTTAAGTCTAAGAACCTCTCAAAGAATGGGTGAGGCAAGTCCAAAATCTACCAGTGAATGGGTGAGGCTAATCCACTTGCTTAGCAAGCTTTTGTATATTATGTATGGCCTACTCAAATGTTGAAAATATTTTTCTTATGATTTCACATGCTAATATGCCCATGCATACATTTGTGAGACTTGTTTGCATGCTTTGTGTATGATTGAATGAGAGATGAGCTATTGAGATTCTTTGAATCTCACTCCCCCTCTCCACCATCCTAACATGCTAGGTGGACCAAGTGAGACAAGACAAGGGAGCCACCAAGCTTGAAGTTAGGGAATTCGGTGAAGAAAATTGTAAAATAGCCATTTTGTCACCATTATGTTGCTAAGGGATGTAATCTAATGATGTACATGTTGTAGGCACTTGTGAATACTTGTAAATAGATGTACTCATTGTATATATATGAGAATTAGAATTATAGTGCATGATGTAGCAAGTTTCGGTATGAATAGTAAGATCTTGGCATTATGTACATGGTGTATGTGTTGGTGTGGGAGAGTGAGTTTTGCAAATCTGAGTTGTTAGACATTTGAGCCATGTTTAATAGCCTATGTTAATACTTTCCCATATGCTCATAGAGCCTTAGAAGTAGGAGAAGCCAATTTGAACCCTTGGAGCCCTCTTTAGCAAGAGAAACTGGTCACTTTGCCCCATGAGGTCCAAGTCTGACCAAACGACCTCTTCTTGCCTTAAAATTTGGCATATGACTAGATCTTGTTTAGAGATTTTTGGAAAGCTAAAGATCAGGTCATTTGTAAGTCTGTGAAATTTTCTATGATTTTTCAAAGTTGGTATCAGAAATTTGGATTTGCATAGGCACTATTCATTTGGTCAGATGTGAAATTGTGTCATCCGAGGGGCAAACGTGGTCCAATGGCTACTAGACAGTCACAGTGACTTGTAGCAACTAGAAACACCTCATTTGGAGGTCTAGAGAGGAAAATATACATTTTCGAAGTTTCTGCCCAGTATCAGTCACCTTGCCTGACCAGAGGTACTGTTCTATCGATTTCTGAGAGTTTGGCTTGATGAACTGATCTGAAGATATTTTTTCTCTCTATTTAACATCCACATATTTTCATATTGGTATCATTTGTATCCATTGGATTTTTGTGGAATTAGTTGGACATTTTTAAAGTTCATATCAGTAAACTGTGATAATATTAGGACCACTCCGACCTCCAGATGATTTTGCATGTCAAACGCTTTGTGTGTGGGATTTTAAGACTTCTACATATTTTTAGTATGAATTAGACATCCTAAGATTTCCAGAATGACTAAGAATGCATATTTTCTATTTTTCTAGATTTAGTTATGAATTTCTCAAGTTTGCCCAGAAATGGGGCCAAGTTTGGCCGAGAATGCATATTCATGTCTCATATCCCTTTTTGGTTTCCATGGGCTAAAAGCATGTTTTTGGAATTGAAATGAGTTGTAATGGTACAATTGAATATGAGGATGCATAGAATGAGCTCACACGATCCATGTGACATTGAAATGAATTTTTAACCATGTCACAACTCTAAGAAAGTGTATGAATCCAATGAGGAAGATCTCACATTATTCTTCCTACACCTTATATGAGCATGTAAGGCATGATGAGTATGAGCTAGAAATGAAGGTGTTACATGTATTCCTAAGGTTGGCTACACCTTATTGGTAACTCCTTATCCTTTTCCCACAAGTGGCTACACCTAACAAGCAACTCCTTTTCCACCCTAACCTTCCCTGACCCAATATAACATACCTAGCTATTGTCTCCACCAATAACTATAGCATTCCATCTTGGATTCTCATCTTGTTGTAAAGTTAAGGGTTATATGACAAGATAATTTACATATAATATATTGATGCTACTTAAATTAACACACCTTTATCGAAAAGAGATTTAGTACTATGTTGAACCAAATAAATAAATAAAACCAAATAAGTAAATAAATGAAGGAATAATTAATCAAGAAGTTAATTCTTCAAGGATCAATTCATGTGCCTAGAAATTGTATTCAACAAGAAATTTCAAATCACACAATAGAAGTCAGAGAGAGACATGACCAATATGAAATCATATTCTAAATCTTACATCAACATAATATCATTCTAATATACTAACAAGATGGTCCCTCCAAATCTTTCTCATTTTTTCCACTATCATTAATTCATACACTTTAGTCACGAGAAAACACCTTATATAACCTTAGTAACGCTTATCCCAAATATGTGAATACCTAGAGTTAAGCTGTTACTTTGATCTAAAAAATTAGCATATTAACAAATCAAACATATGGAGAATGTGCACATAAAGGCTCATTCCACAAAATTATGCATAAGATGATTGAATCAAAATCAATTACCATTGCCATGAACTTACAAGAATTAAAAATAACTATAAGATACATTGAAAAACCTATTATCTATTCACTGTGATGACAAACGCTAAGGGGGCGCTTGTTCCCATTTTATAAACTAATTCCTTCCACTACTAGTGTCCTCGGAACTTCCTAGCAACACCCACAAATTCACTGAATTATTACACAAGCTCAAACCAACAATTCTTAACATTCACCTAACTCAATAATAGCCAATTAACTATATCCCCATTTCATAACCTCACCCATCATTCATACAACTAATCATACACTTAAATCTTCTCATTTAGTTACCAATCCATAAAAAGCTCAAGGATTACTTCAAGGAACCCAAAAATTGAACATTAGCAAACAATTAGCACTGTTGGAAGGCTTGCACTCAAAAACCCCAATTCATATGAGCTTCAATCAACAAAGCAAAGGGGAAGGTAGCAACATTTAGACCTTAATAAGGAAGGAATAAGCTGAAAATGAAGAAAGAAAAGCAAGAAGCAGGAGATTTGTAAAAAAAAATGAGGAAAATGAAGCATTAAGATGAATACCCCACACTGCCGATGGTATCGTGCAATCCACCCTCCATGAACCTCCAACAACTGAATGGATGGGGAAGAGGCTCGGGGAAGGTCAGACATTGCCAACAATGGAGTCACGGTAGTAGCTAGTAAGGACATGGATATAGTAGAACGCACAAAATGAAATGAGGGAGAGGGACGAGTTGCAGCAACATGCCGAAGGAAGAAGAAAAGAAAGAATAAAAAGAAAGAAAGAAGAATGAAAAAAAAAGATAAAGGAAAAAAATTTAATATAAATTATTATTATTATATATTTTTTCTTTCGATTGTCACACTTTAATTCCTGGAATGAGCGCTGCTAACTTAAGAAAGCATAATCGAAAGAATATTAATACATATGTAAGATGAAGAGATAAGGAGATAAAAGGATTTCTTTGTCTAAGCCCCTGTGTTAAAGATAAATATAAAGCGAGTTAATACAATTTTTTCTAAAATATATCACACATTTTATTTAACAAAAACACACCATATTACATTACACATTTTATTTTTCATACTCCTAATTAATTAAAGCCATAGTTATGAGATATATAGCAGCAATGAAGGAAACACTATTATGTTGCTCATGTTGGCACAGGGTCTACAAGCAGAAGTGTAATGGAATCCTTCATCATTCCTCCAGCATTAGTGTAATTAACAGCATCCTTGTAAATCACATCCATGAAACGAGTAAGATTCAGAACTCGCATAAGAAAGGGCATGGGCACTTGGGTTGGTCTAAGGCATTCCTCATTTATATCCTTCCATGCACTCCTAATTATCTTCCCAAATTCGTCTATGGCTTCCTGCCTTGATACTCTATGGTCCTTCATATAGCATTCCACCAGGGAGGCAATGTGCCCTCTTTTCTTCTCAAACTGCACAAGCAGAAAGATTTTTAAAAGAAAATTAATATAAAGGGGAAATTTATTGAAGAGAGAATTTTTTTTAATGAATATAAATTATTTTAGAATATATGTAGGTTTTCTCAGTTGTTTCTAAGATGTGAGGTACCATAAATAATTAGTAGATACTTAATAATAGAGAATATATCACTAGCAAACTTTGAATAATTGGTGAATATATTAAATCTAATCATACATCAAGTATTGTCTAGCCTTATCAAACTCGACAAGAAAAGGATTCAAGCATCAAACTTGAGGTTCAAATTAAATTCGGATCCAACTTCGGTTTAATGTTAAAATAGGCCTAAACTTTCCTAAACTTAAAGATATACCAATTTAATTGAATTTTTTTATTTTTAAAAAATGGATAGTTATGTATGTACCTCACTGGAGACAATGTCATCCATGATCCTGCAAATAACTGAAGAAGCTTTAAAAATTTTAGGGTGACTTTGCGCCCATCTGAAGATGTCCTCGGTTGCTATGTCTCCCATGCCAATGAAAGATGTTGTGGAGAGCAATGGATAACAACATGATATTGTTGCTATGCTCATGTACTCCTCTGTAGTTGGTATATAGTTGCTATTTAACCATCTCGCTTCAGTCATGTAGGCTTGAACCACCTTTTTAATCTGACATAACAGTAATTTACGTAAAGAATTACATCTAGTTTAGTTTTTAAATTTTTTGGATATACTCAATGTATAAAAGAAATAATAAACTAAATTAATTTGAATGATGTTTATATATTTATTTATAATTGACTTAATTTATCAATGTTTATAAACTGGGTCTACTTACATATTTTGTTGATTTACAGATACATACTTTATGTAAAGATTTTTTTTTTCTTCAAACGTAAACATTCTTTATTAACCTTACTGAAACTGATCTTGGGCCCATACTTACCACAACCTCACCTTAAATTTGGCATATTTCATAACAGTTACCATTCTATGAGTGGCCATAATGATTATTATTTATAAAAAGGGGATGAACCAAACAGTAATACCACTGATTCTCCTATGTATATTTCCATGCGTATTTTTAATTTATCATTCTAAATAAGGGCTATTATTAAATCTTTTTGCATTTGCTACGCAATATTTCAAAAAATTGGTGTGAAAATATAAGTATATCAAATGGATCCTTTATCTTTTGAGATTCCACCCATATAATGAAACCTCAGAAGTTTTATAGTTAGAAACAGGAAGACCATAAAAAGAAAAACAACAGAATATATGAATAAATAAAGACCAAATTATTTTGAAAAACAATGAGGTTTATACATCAGTTATAAATAAAAATTTTATATCAATGCGCAGACAAGTTATTGATAGAGTATTGAATACATAGGGACCAAATTTTACCTCATAAAATATCAAACTAATAAAAGGGGAAGAAAAAGAACAAAATCATACTTCTTTTTTGGTATATTGAACACTGTATGATCTTCCTTCTTCCCTCATGTCTTGATCTATTTCTTCAAAAACATTCAACAGTTCCTTATAAATTAACTTCAAGTATTCTGGGAGATCATCCAAGCAGCAAATATCCCACCTGTAAGCATTAAATAGTTTAACTTCGAACACTAGTAGAACCAGAGAGAAAAAAAAGCGAGAAATCCTAATTTCTGAATTCAAAACCCGAAATTCAGAATTGATAACAAATAAAAAAATTATTTGCATCACTCGCTCTTAGGAAAAATAATAAAATAAGAAAAGAAAAAGGTGTAATGTGCTAAACCTCTCAATTGCCTCAGTGAGGAGCTCTAGTTCGTCGAGGGTCCCATATGCGTCGTATGTATCATCAATGATCGATAAGATGCCAATTACTTTCGTCATTATCCTTCTGGCTTTAGAGTACCGTGGCTCAAAATAAACCGCTAGAATCCAAAAGCAACATTCCACAATCCTATTCCTTGCATATGATAGATTTCTTGGGACATCCAAATTTTTCCACCACCTAACCCCACCACAAACAAAAGTAATTAAAAGGTAAATTAACCTTTGTTGTGGCTTATAGAACAAGATTTAAGTAAAGTTTCTTGCTTTTAGATAATTCGATAAAATTAGAATATGTGGACATTTATTATAATTCATCATTACAATATTGACTCTTTAAAATGATTTCCACCATATATTAAGCTTTCATTGAAGAATTTGATAGAAACACTTTAGAACTACTAAAAATTTTCAGAAATACAATGCAAGAAATTGGTGTGAGGAAACAATAGAAACTCACAAAGTGAATATATCAGTAACCCACTATCAATAACACTTTAAAAAATTTGTATTGGTTCATTGTAACTAGTACACTATATTATATGTACCTTAACCTAAATTTTTTATTTCGTAATTATATTGTTTGTATTTCTTTTTTTTTTATCCCCAAAGGTTCTAGAACTTACTTGCAAATATTGCCAAATTCCTTCTGATGCAGTTTTTGGAGCATATTGAAATCTAATTTTGCTAAGGTCAGCAGAACTTCATTACAAGAAGGATGTAGGTGGTAAATAGACATGTACTTTCGTGCCTCTAGCCTCGGCAATCCCCTATGTGAAGACTGCCCCAAGCTATGGTTGAGTTTTGCTGCAAGAAAAGGGTTGGATTGAATGGTGATGGACCGAAGACGATTGGAAGTGAAAGCAAGTGCTTCGTCTAAAATGTCCTCTCCATGAATACTGAGATGAGCAGCTTCATACAAACTTATCATTCCTTCAATATCTGAAGTAAGTGTTTCGCTGAAGTTTCCTTGCTCATCCTTGAACTTGTTGAACACATCTGGTGGTAATGGTATGTGTGTGTGTGTATACATATATATATATATATATATAACCACACGTTCGAATTAGGCACGTGCATATCAGTTAAAAGGAAAAAAAGAAAACAGCCAGCTTTTGTAAAATTTATTTGTTTAGACAGAAACTCAATCTTTCATGAATACTCTATAAATAGATTAATTACTTCTATCACTTTCGCACCTGAAAATATATATGCTTTTGTTTGATCAACTACGTACTTTTTTAATCTTCAAAATATTATGTTAGTATCATTTTAGTATTTGTGACAACAAAACTATACTCTCAAGTATTAAATTATAAGGTGATACAATAAATATATAGAATATTTCTTTCATGAATTAAAATAAGATTTTTGTTATATATTTATGGATTAACATGTTGTGATTCAAATTCAAAAACAAATTGAAGCAGACTTAGGTAGCATAGTGGCATACCAGCTGAAATGGAATATCCTTGTTGCCTCAATAACTTAAAGAGTAGAGCAAGAGAATGGAGATCTTCACTGTGAGTTATTTTACTACTTTCAACGTAATTATTGTGAATCAGCTGCAACACTTCATCAATCTCGCGTTCAAAATGGTAGGACAAACCCAAACATTGAACTGAATCAATCAGTTTAACTTTCGTTAAGGGCTTCTCATTCGTAAAGACAAGCATCTTCCTCACTTCTTCTTTCAGTGTTTCAATGTATTTCTCCATTTCATCATCAACTACCTAAATAGTTTTAAAGAACTTATCATTATTAACTATCCAAGATAACAAACATTACATAAAGATACAAGATTGTGCAGAAGTTTCATAAAATTAAGCTAGTAGGAGAATATCACAAAGCAGTGTAGATCCTTTAGAGTTTTTATTATAAATTTCCTGTAGAGTTCAAAGAGAAAAGAGAGAGTAAAAAAAAAAAAAAAGCAAAAGCATATCCCATACACACTTTTATTTTTTGTGTCACATTTTCTCCAGATTTTATAATAAAAAACTCTAAAAGATTCTTACACATCTTAAAGATTCATTGTTGGAATATAAAATATAAATTTGTTTATAATTAATATTTTTAAAACTAAATCAGTCATTAAACTAATGAAAATATTAATTCAAGATTTATTGGTTTGACCATGGTCAAATTATAGTTGAATCAATAATAATTATATATATATATTAAAATTAAAAATGTAGTATAATAAAAAATAATAAACAAATATTAATAAACATAATATTATTACTATATAAAAATAAATCAAATATAATATAATATTTAAATTTAATTGACTTTCTAATTTTAAAATTTAAACTTAAGATAACTTATCTATTAATAAATAAAATCAATAAATATTAATTTATTGAAACATGTATTGAAATCAAAAAATTATAAGAACTAACTATTTAATATATTAATTTTTTATTATTGCATTTCAAAAAAAATATAATATTATTTAATTGGTTTTAGAAAGTTTGAACATATGTAAAAAAAATAATAGTTAATAAAATGTCTAAGTTAAATATAAATTTTAAAGGAAATATTATAATTATATTTATATAATATTATGCATAATTTTATTAGAAAGAATAAGGTGGTGCAATGATTAAGATGTTGAAGTTTTTTTTTTAAGTATATTTATATAAAAATTTAGACATAAATATTGATGCTTCATTGCAGGTCAAATTGTAAGCAGATATTTTGGAAGGATGAGGTACTAGATTCTAATCCAATCGTTTGACAAATTGTTGGTTTTTGAGGAGGAGCACTTTGAATAGTTTATTTATATAATAATTGAGACACATGAAATGAAAAAATATTACAGATGAGATGGCTAATGTGCACTCTGGAAGCATGGGTTACCAGGTTCGAAGAGGGCCAGTCAAATTTGATTCTTAACCAACTTTGATTAATTTTTGAAAATATCAATTTTGAGGCTTGTTTAGATTGGACTCTGATCCAATTCTTAGTCTAATCAACTGAACCAACCAATTAGATTTTGTTGTAGTTACCATACGTATAATGCAATTTTGAATGATGATTTTCTATTCTTAGAAACATCATATTATCTAATTATGACACAATTAATTATTAAATATTACTAAATATAAAATTATATTTTATCTATTTTAACAAATTTGTTACTATAACCATACTCATTAATTATAACAAAATTAAATTAATTCTTTTAATAATTATTAATTATTAAATAAGTTAATTGTTAAGTAATTATTTAATAAAATATTATTCTATATTTAACAATTAATTATGTCATAACAAAATAATATAATATTTACAATAATATAAGTTCATCACTCTACAATTTTTAAGCAGGGTAAATAAAAGTAAACCATATGCAAGTAAGAGTTATAACTGACTATAACATAGTCGGTAGTGCTCGTCTCATTTACTTAATTTCAATATAAAAAGGATCATACAAAGGAGTGTTCAAAGAGATAGGGATATTGAACCCAAATCATTAAACTCGTCTTAATTTTAAAGATCGTGACGTATGGTATGTAAGCTATCACTGATTAATTAGCTAGACACAGTATTTATATTTTATAATTTAAGTGCAAAGGTTTATCACTTAATTACAGTTATATCATACTCTTCTTTTTCTTGGGGACGAGAAAGACTACCTGCACACTCCATATATATGTAAATCCGAAAAAGCACAAAGTGAAAATATATACCAAAGATTCTGAAGCATATTGAAGGAAATAATCCTTCCAAAGAGTGGGATGATAATCTGCATGTTGTCGACCCAAATCAGACGTGGCAATATTACGGGTTGGAGAAGGAACAAGTGTTGAAGCTGAAACGATAGGCATATTGCGGCTATAGCCTGAAAGGGAGGATTTTGGAAATGCTTCAACTTTACGGTTTTGATGAGGGAAGAGCATATGATGTGGAGGTATTTATAGGAAATTTTAAAGCATTAATTAGCTTTTTCCTCTCGAACACACACCCATTATAAAACGATTTAATTGGAGAATTAATTACAGTACGGAATCGATCATTTTCTTATTAGTTTTTCTTAATGGGTGGAAGCTCTATGGATATCTTTAACTCCTCCCCCCTGTGTGGTTTGAATCCCATGTTTCTCACATTTTAGACATTGCTGTTATTGTCACGAACAAAGATGTTATTTTTTTCTTGCTTGTAGGGCCTGATTGCATCGTTAGAAAAGTAATATATTTATATAGTTTGTAGAATATTTATTATATTTTATGATTAATAAATCATTAAATTATTTTTGTATCTCACTTATTTATTTTTGATATTCTTTCCCATTCACAACATTTAACGAAACAAGCCTTGGACTAATATACGTAGGAAAGCGATAGAGTTATACACGTGTAGGTATTTATAGGAAACATCAATGCATATTATAACTTATAGGGGTGTAGCCGTGGGGACCGGGAGGGACGATTTTTTAATAATTTATAACATTATAAATATTTTGATAAAATTAATTTGGCCTATAAAAAAATTAAAATTTACATATTACTCTTAATAAAATTACATATGGCTCCTCAATTATTTTGTTTATTTTCTTTTTTTTAACTCATTTTGTCACTTCATACAATATTTTCTTTCCTTTTATTAAGATATATTTCTATTATATCGTACGGAAAGAACCCTTTAAAAAAACATATCCTGCCTCCGTAAGGTGTATTCCTTTCATACAAACGGTGAGTGAACTAACTGATGCTCAAATGAATATGTCATATAATTAATTAGACCTTCTTCATGGATACAAGATAATCTTTGCCACGTACGAAGGTGCTTGACTTTCACGTTTCTTACGTTCTTAAAATTTCAGACGTCGTTGTCTGTCCTTTCAAATTTCAGATGTCCAACTAGATTCTTTACTCATTTTTTCTCTATTTATCCCCTATTCATTTTAATTTCAATCATTCAAATAAAAGTTAAATAGTTTAAATTTGATACTTTTAATTTTTTATATTTTTTATGTTTTATTTATTTTAAAAAATAAAAATAATCTTTTAATTATTAATTTTAAAAATAATAATAATTTAAATTAAAAATATTAAAAATATTAAAAATTAAATATAAACTATCTAATAAATCTAAACCATTCAGATTAAATCTAAACAATCCAAATTCAAAAAAGTATCTACTCCGAATCCAAGTCCTTCTACTCCATATGTAATAAAATAAGGTTTGATATCACTATAAAAATAAACGTAACGGACGAGGCAATAAAAATATATATAGTGAAATGGACATGTTAACTGTTAAATTTACCGGCCCGTAAAATATTGATCTCTTGCGTATGTTAGACGCAAAGTGCACTTGACTTTTGATATATATATTTTTTGTTTTGTTTTGATTATTAAATTTAAAGAATATCTTTAAATTTTATTTAAATTAAATTTACTTTTCTATAATTTTAAAGGTGAAATATTAGCCTTATACATTTAAAATAATATTTTTAGATTATTTCTCGAATATTATCTCCAATTACAAATTGAATGCATTTAATTTTTTTTATATTCTATTAAAATAATTTAAAATTTTTTGAATATTTAAAATTATCACACAAACCATTAACTTATAATTTTTACTTTTATTATGTAACTTTGATTTCTTTTGATAATTCCTTTTACTTACTTCTAAAGTATTCTCTTGACCCTATGATCTTACCAAATATTAACTTTTATTTTGTATTTTTTGTATTTAACTTTAATTTCTTTTACTTATAAATTAATAATAAATATTCATCCAAAATAAATAAATTAACAATAAATATTAAGGGCAGTTGAAGTGTCAACTGCTCATCACATCATTTAAAAAAAATGTGATAAATATAGGAAGAATGATTGCTTTTGCTATAGTGTCCTGCGCAACCTAGCTACACGTTCGAAACAATTTAAACATTTTGGGCCCCACTTGCATTACATATGCCATTGATCTGTCAAAAATAATTGTGCTTATGTCAGGACGTAGCGTGTGTTTTGAAACTCCGTCTCAAAGATATGTTTACGTGGAAGTAACAAATTATTTTTTTTAAAAAAATGTGATTTTAGGTCTTGAAAACACAAAAATAAACACATCAATAATCTATCGAAACACCATTTTGGTGCCCCACTTGTAAGATGACGAAGGTGTTGATAGCATAAATTTAGTCAAATTTAATGACAAAACAAAATAAGAGAAATTATATACTTGATAATGGGTTCATAAATACAACCATGAGTCTGATGAGTAAAGGAAAAAAGGTAGATCACATAACCTATTTAATTCCTTTAAATTTTAGAATGGGAAAGAAGAAAGGAAGTATGAACAGTTTTTAATATAATATGTGTATTTATAATTAATTGTCTTCTTTATTTTCTCCATATTAGCCAAATTTGTGATAAAAAATTACTGACTAATAAAGGGCTATAGGTTGGAGTCTCTACCCAATAAGTTTATATGTAATCAAACATATCATGGAGTATACACTTTTAAACAAAACTCAGTTCGTTCAAGACTCAATACCAAATGCAAAACTAATTGCTTAAAATATGATATACAATTATCTTATAATTAATTAATGCCAATCTATATTTAAATATTAATTTATAAAATTAATTTAACAATCTCTCACTTGGATAGCATTAATTAATTATGCACAAAATAATAATAAACAATCAGTGTATATTAAGTCATAAACAAATCCAAGAGAAATAACTCAAAACCACTGAATCTGATAGAATTAAGTGATTTATGGCGCATTAACACAAAAATATTGAATCGGAAACAAGTGATATTAAGCACATTAATAATATCTCAATATCTAATTGAGCAAAATAAAATTACACAAGTGGTCTTAAATCAAAATAGACAAGATAATTATATTTCAGTCTCCCACTGAGCTAAGACTACATAAAAGATTTAACAAAACCCATACGAGTTACATAATTTTGAAATACTCTTATGGGTAGCCTTTTAGTCAATGGATCTGTAAGTATATCTTCACTCGAGATGTGTATAATGCGAGTCTGTAATTCAACAACCTTTTCTCTAACAAATAAGAGCTTAACATCAAAATGTTTAGTACAACTATAATTCTTGTGATTCTGAGAGAAATATATGGTAGATGAATTATCGCAGAAGATGGTTAAAGGTCATGATATAGAATCAACCAAATGTATGCCAGAAATCAACTTCCTTAACCATCTTGCCTGATAGGTGGCCTCATAATATGCGATATACTCTGCTTTCATAGTGAAGGTAGCTGTAAGTATCTATTTAACACTTTTCTACTAAGCGGCTCCTTCAGACATAATAAAGATATATCCAAAAGTTGACTTACAATCATCTATATTAGAGGCAAAATTTGATTCTGAATAGCCAACAATTTCAAGTATATCAGATTTTTTATAAGTCAACATATAGTCTTTGGTATCTTATATTTGGTACCTTATAAATACCTCATAACCTTCTTGGCAGTCTTCCAATGAATCATTCCAGGATTACTCAAGTACTGAGCGCACTAATAGCAAAAATTATATTTGGACAAGTGCATACTTGTACATACATAAGATTACCCACAGTGGAAGGATAAGGAATCACATCCATTTTAGTCTTCTCAGCATCATTTTTAAGGCACTGTAATTGAGATAATAAATCATCTTTTCTGAATAGGTGTTGGACTAAATGCACAATTTTTCATTTTAAACTTCTTAAATACCCTTTCAATATAAGTCGCTTAAGACAAACCCAAAGTGCCATGAGATCTATCATGATGGATCTATATCCCTAGAACAAAAGATGTATCACCAAGATCTTTCATATCAAAATGGCGTGACAATAAACGTTTTCTCTCATTTAAAAAATTCAAAAAATTGCTGGCTAGTAGAATGTCATCAACATAGAATACTAAGATGACAAAATTGCTCCCATCAATTTTTTTATAAATACACTAATATGAATTGTTCTTAACGAACCTAAGAGAGGTGATGACCTCATCAAACTTTAAGTACCACTGCCTAGAGGCTTGTTGCAACCCATAAATAGATTTTCGTAGTTTGCATACTAAATGCTCTATTTCAGATTCAACAAAACCATTTTGGTTGAGTCATGTACATTTTTTTATACGAGTCTTCATTAAGAAAAGCGGTCTTAACATCCATCTGGTGAAGTTCAAGATTGAATTGTGCAACGAGAGCCATAACCAGCCTGAAAGCATCATTTATAAATACTAAAAAAAAGATTTCTATGTAATCAACGCCTTCTTTCTTATTGTAACCTTTAGCTACAAGTATGACTTTATATCTTTCAATGTCACCAAAACTTCCTCGTTTAGTTTTATAGACCCATTTGCAACCAACTAGTTTGCACTTGTCCAGCAATTCCACAAGCTCCCACACATGATTTTGATGCATGGAAGCAATCTCATCACTCATAGCCTCCATCCATTTAGAAGAATTAAGACTAGACATTGGTTGCTTAAAGGATTCGAGATCTATACTTTTGATAGTATCAGATTCGAATTCCTACAAATAAACCATGTAATCATTTGGTATTACAGGCCTTCGAGCTCTTTGAGAACGTCTCAATTCAATTACCAGCTCACCTATTTCTTCCATAGGGAGTTCTGCATTCATTCTAATTGGATTTTCTACAACCTCATCTCTATTAGACATAAAAGGTGTCAATATAGGCATAGGCAAAACGGTACTCTCATCACTCAAATTGATAACTCTAGGTACGGAGCTCCCACTATCCAAGTCATCCTCAAAATAAAATACCCGATCAAACTCGATGATCTTGGTAGTGTAAGTAGGGCAATAAAACTTGCATCCCTTTGAACCTACACAATACCCAATGAAGAATCTACTAATTGTTCTTGAATCTAATTTCTTCAATTGAGGATTATATGGCTTCACTTCTGCTCTACAATCCCATACTCGAAAATGATTTAAACTTGGCTTACTTCCAATAAAGAGTTCATATGGAGTATTTAGTACTGTTTTACTAGGTACCTGATTCAAAATATAGACCGAACTCTTTAAAGCATCAGCTTACAAGAATTCTAGCAAGGAGGAGTGGCTAATCATAATTCTAACCATGTCCATTAGAGTACGAGTATGTCTCTCTACAATCCTATTTTGTTGTGGGGTTCCAGGCATTGTATACTGGGCTTCAATGCCATGTTTCTATAGGAATAAAGCAAATGGACCTGGATTTCTGCCTGCCTCAGTATACCTCCTATAATACTCTCTTCCTCTATTTGATCTTACACATTTTATGGCCCTGCCAGTCTTCAATTCAACTGCTGCCTTAAAATTCTTAAAGGCATCCAGTGATTCTGACTTCTCACATAGAAGATCAATCCAACCATGCCTAGAATGATCATCTATAAAGGTAATGTAGTATTTGAATCCACTTAAAGCTATAGTTGTAATGGGCCCACATATATCAGTATAAATTAAGTCCAAAATATTCTCAAACCTATTTATCCCTTTGTTTCTAACTTTAGCGGGAAGTTTTTCCTTAATTTAGTTAATACAAGTTTCAAATTTTGAAAAATCTAAATCTTACAATACACCTTGTTTGACCAACCTCTCCAATCTTTCCTTAGAGATGTGACCCAAATGTCGATACCACAAAATAAAAGAGCTTTCATTAATTCTTGGGCATTTATGCCTAATCACAACATTAATAAGAGTATTAAAAGATTCAATAGGATAATCACTTAAATTCAAACGATATAAGCCATTCTGTAAAGTAACAGTACCAATGATAATAAAATCATAGTAAATATCAATATTTTCATTTTGTTGCCAAAATGAATAACCACAACTGTCTAAAATTGAACAAGAAATTAAATTCCTGCTCGCAGAAAGTACATAAACGAGATTATTCAAATTTATAACATGTCCAGAAGACAAACATAAAGAAATGGATCTTATGCATTCTGCCACAACCTTGCTACCTTCAATTCCCAAGATAGCCTTCTCTCTCACTTGGGATCCTTTTGTTTTTGAGCCCCTGCAAAGAATTTGCAACATAGATCGTTGCACCAGAATCCAACCACCAGAAATTAAAAAATATTTCAAGACTATTGGATTCAAAACACACTAGAGCTAGAGGGGTAACAACAGAAGATGTACCTTCTCTCTCACACTTATTCTTTTACTTATAACAATTAGATATCTTATGACCAGACATCTTACAATAATGATAACTACCCTTGAATTTCTTCTGTGGGCCCTTACTCTTTTCACCACTTTTCTGAAACCTAAGTTTTCTAAATTTCTATTTTTCTAGTCTCTTTCCTTTTTTTTCACTACCACGTGACTTGTTGCTTGAATCATGAGACAAATAATTCACATATGGTGTATAAGAATTGTTTTTCTTAATTACCTCTTCTTCTTAGGTCACCATGGATATCATCTGATCAATTGACCACTCTATTGCTTATGAATTATAGGAAGTTCTCAAGAATGTATATTTTAATGGTAATGATTGAAGGACTCGATAAACTAAGGTGTTTTCTTTCATGTCAACTCCATATGATTTAAGCTTGTTATAATAGTGGATGAACTTCATGATGTGTGCTTTGACCCCTGACACCCCATTATAACGGGTGTTATCAAGCAACGAGAGATAATAGATCTTTTGAGTTTTGTCAAGTCTTATAAATTTCTCTCCAACTGCATTCATGTACTTTAATGTAGTGTCTTTGTTTGGAATGCTCTCTCTAATTCCCTTCTCAATGATGTATTTAATCACTGCCTGACAGATCTGATTTGACTCATATCATTGCTTATAATAGGCCTTATTATCAGAACTAGACTCAGGTGTGAGATTTCTTAACTTAAGTTCTCTGAGTGCTAAATCTTTTTCAGAAATTGTCAAGTATATGTTCAAGGACTCTTTCCAGTCATCATAGTTCATACCATCAAGAGTTTTCACCACAGATAGTTGCTAGAAAGCAAGAACTAAAATAACTAAAATTTGGAAAATAATTAATTATATGTGCACAACATAATTATAATACAAGATTCTCAATTAAGATTCAGTTAAGCAACTATGCAACAAAGTGGTGTTAAGTTAAACTCACATATACCATAAAGTTTCAGCCTTCACAAAGAGTCTACACAAGATGCATTCAATACAGTCATACTGAGAGGATATAAAAAATATTGAAAACATTTTTAAAAAAATGCTATTTGCCTATCCAAAAGAGTCAAATCCCAATAATGTTACACGATAGGGTGTATCTATTATCAATGTAATGCATTCTCAGACATTTTCTAATCAAAACACTTTCATGGTTGGTCCCACGATAGGAGATGCAACCATCAAGAGCAAAATTTGCCTATTACATTCTAAAATGTTCACTTTTAGAGGTTTAAGAATTTATTTAACATGATCAACTTATAATTGGGAGAGTGGTCCATCACCAAAATATATAATATTATAAAGTATATTCATGAATTTTCCTAGGCTAAAATTTAATAAATACAGTGTATTTATTTATTGTAAAAAATTTCTAAAATTCAAAATAAAATTTTTTAAGTTCTAAACAATTACAAAAAAATAACATTTAAATATAATTTTTAAATTTAATAGAGCTGGAATTGAAATTGGGTCGAAAGGCCCAGCGCGTGCCTCTTGCGTCCACACACGTGTGTGGGCTTGATTGTGCATGGCTGGAGCTTATCATCTTCAAGCTCCAGCCACTCCACACGTAATGGCAGAAAACCGCCATTGTTGCTCCCTTGAAGCTCCTTTTCCACGCATTTTTTTGAGCACTCAACACCAAAAAGCATAATCAGACAATGTTTTAACCAAGATTCATTAATCAATTGAAAGATTTAAGTCCCAAATTGCATTAAACAAGAGCCATAAAATTTTCAAAATTCAACCTTTTAGATCTATATATTTATGAGCTCTTTTCTTCCAATTGAGTCATGCTTCTTGTTCCTATAAGTGTATAGGAGGTTCAAATAACATTTAATTTCATTATTATTGGAAGAAAAAACATATTTGGAAAAAATAGAGAGGAAGCTCAAACTTGAATGCATGATCTAGAATTTCAGGTGAGGAAGCTTGAATTAAATGAAATTAAACATGCCAATCACATTATTAAACTCATGGGCAATACAAATTTTGTTCAATTTCATAAAACTAGTTCGCAATTGAAAATTCCCAATTCTTAAGGTTCTTAAATTAAAAAAATTGGGATTTGTTTTGTATAATGCAATTAGATGGTTAATCATCTTAGTCCGATAAAAAATCATACTATCAACAAAGCTTTGATACCATGTGTTGATAGCATGAATTTAATCAGGATTTAATGACAAAACAAAATAAGAGAAATTGCGTACCTGATGAGGAATCCATAAATGCAACTATTAGTCTAATGAGCAAAAAGATAAAGGTAGATCACATAACCTACTTAACCTCTTAGAGTTTTAGAATAGAGAAGAAGAGAGAGAGCATTAGCAGTTTCTAATATAATATGTGTATTTATAATTAATTGTCTTCTTTATCTTCTCCATATACGCTACACTTGTGATAGAAAACTACAGGCTACTAAAGAGCTGTAGGTTGGAGTCTCTACCCAATGAGTTTATATCTAATCCAATCTATCATGGATTACACACTTTTAAACAAAACCCAATTTGTTTAGGACTTAATACCAAATATAAAACTAATTGCTTAAAATATAATATACAATTATCTTATAATTAATTAAGGGAGAATTATAATAAAGGACCTAAAAGTAAAGAAATTTATTCTTAAGAACTTGTTACCATTTATTTTAGGATAATTACTACTGAGCTTAGCAATAAACAATTAAACCTAGTGGTAACAGGTTTTTAAAAGTAAATTTTTTCACTTCTTAGTCCTTAAATATAAATTTTCCATTAATTAATGCCAATCCATATTTAAATATTAGTTTATAAAATTAATCTAACAGGTGGCTCAAAATCAATATTGAAGATTTTATCTCTTTGTCAAGACATAATAGATTTAATCGTAAGTCCTAATCCTTCACAGACTTATGCTTATATTCGCTTCACTTTCCTATTAAAAATTAATTTTCACAAATATCAAAAGAATTTTATTATAATTAATTATCATTATAAAAACCACTTGCATGTTGATTACCTCTAATAACATGTTAGATATAAAAGTTTCTCTATTTTTCACAGGCCATGAAACTATAATAAAACCAATTATTTTTTTATAATATGTACATTAAATTATAATTTATAGGGGCATACCTACGTAGACTAGCAAGGGCAGCTTTTTTTAATTTATGATTTATAATTTGAGCATATTTTTCTGATGGAAAAACTATTCGAAGTCATTAACAGTGACGACTTGACTCATCTCATGTTATATGTTATTATTTTCTTTTTTTTTTCTTTCAATGTTGCGTAAATTTTTGTGAGCAAGTGCCACCCAATTGTTGCATAAAGAATAAAAATAGTAAGAATGATTGGCTATGGATGAATTGTTGAATAAAGAATGAAGGGAGAATTAAAGTTAAGGACCCAAAATTAAAAAAATTTACTTTAAAAGACTTGTTAGCTAAGGGTTTAGGGGTTTTATTTAAAGTCAGTAGTAATCTATCTTAAAACAATGTTAATAGGTCTTTCAAAATAAATTTTCCTAACTTTGGATCCTTAACTCTAATTCTTTTAAGAATGAAACTAGAAAATTTATTATCATTTAGAATTAACTTAGTAGTTGATGTATAAATGGTGGTATCAACTCTTATAAATGTATTTATCTAAATCTCTAAAACATGCAGGAATAGTAAACCTAGTATTCCATTATATTCTTGTTAAAATATGAAGCTTACTAGATTTTGTAAGACCTTTAAACTCCTCATATTGATCGAAGTCACACTCCTCAAATCTGAATGCTATAGGGGATAGACAATTTTGAGTGCAGGTGAGTGTTTCAACCATGTTTAGTGATAATTAGCTCCTAAAAGTATCAAACACATGACCACTAGTGCTAAAAGTATATTCAAAAGCTATAGTTGACACTTGCGTGGCTAACATGTCACTTATAAGTGAAGAAAGCACTTTATACTTTTTAACATTTTCTTTTCACTAAGCCAAAATATCAAAAGAATGATCATCTTCAACTAAATCATCTGTAAGATATTTTTCCAACTCCAATCTTTAATTTGAAGTAATTTTTATTTTACTCTTGTTAATGTTCCATGCAACTTTGTCAAAATGTGTATAAAATAACTTTAAAAGTCCTAGGCATATATGTAGCTTTAAAGTCTTAGAAATGTGTATAAAATGACTTTAAAGTCATAAATATGTGTGCTGACAATTGTGTGTAGTTTTAAAGTCATAAAAATATATATAACTTTGAAGTCTTAAATATATGTGCAAAATAACTTTAAAGTTAACTTAGGAAAATTGATTCGATGTAATTCCACTCTTTGATATTAAAGACCTTGAGAACAAGGTCATTTTTTAGGGACATCCAATTGAATTAGGCATATGGAAGAAGAGGAAATGGTTAACAAACCTGAGAATGCACCCAAGAGTCCATTAAAAGATGTGGAGCAACCCAACCATGAAGAGCACAACATGTGACTATGTGCTGCTAGGACACATCACTTATAAGATAATAGCTTGACATCTAATAATCAGAGAATATTTGGCTATCAGAGTATTTTGTTTTTTCTTTCCTATTTTTCTTTTTCCCTTTTGTTGTCTTGTGCTACCTTTGAATATTTTTCTTTGTAGGAGGAAAGAATAGAAAGCTTAGCTTGAATTTGTGTTTTGAACCTTGTCGCAAGCTATGGAGTTTTTGCTTCCTTCTGCTTAAAACAAAGGAAGGCTCTCTGTCAAAACTTTAAAGAAATAATTCCATTTCGGCTATTCGCTTCCATTACTAAATTTTAGCTACTATCTTTGGTTGAATTGCATCATTTTGTTATAAATATGTCAATTCAACCACCCCTTTCCTTTTATGCCACATTTTCTTCTAATTTATATTGTTAAGCTTGTACTCCATTTTTTTAAATTACTTTATCATTCTTCACACTAATCTTCATTGAGGGAAGAAACATGCAATCATTTAATTTCTTTTTTTATTTTAGGAGGGGCTCTTATGTCACGAGTGACCAAAGTTTGGAAGGTTAAGAAACAGATGAAAATGGAGTGATACTGATTTTGCTACAACCAAATGTTGTATCACAATCAATATTTTTAAAATTAAATTGATTGTTAAACTAGCAGAAGTATTAATATATGATTTATTAGTCTCATTATAGTCAAACTATAATCAAATTGGTAATAATTAAATATATATTTTGAAAATTTTATATATTAAAATTTTAATATAACAAATAAACACTAAAAATTGTAAGTATTACTAATTATTAATTGTAGATATTGATGAAGAGAAAGGAATAATTTTGACTAAACATCTTGATATCTAATAGAGATACTATTAAGAGATAAAGTATGATGGAGAAAAAAATATAGAAAATGATCAAGCCCACACTTTTTGTTTCTCTTATATTCTTTTTTCTTTAAATCTCTCTCGATTTCAACCCCTTTTTCTCCTACTTTTTTTTTAAATTTGTCTAAAATGAAAAAACAAAGGATCTAAAAGAAATTCAAAACTGGTTGAATCTTAAACTGGTTTGATTTTGATAAAATTAGTTAATTCTTAACTCTCTTTTTTGGTAAGTCAACTTTATAGGTCAACTAATCCAATTCAATGATTTAATTGGTTCAACCAATTTTGATCTAATTTCAATAATAATAATCACAATGCTTTTCCTTCCTCTTTTAAGAGTTTGCCATTCACTCTTTAAAATGGCATGCTCTATGGACCAAACATTTGATTGTAGCACCAAAATTTGTAATGCTTTGGAAAATTTTTCTTTTGCAGTCTACACTCCTTTTTATGTTCTCTATAATGCATTTGTTAATATACAAGCTGTTTTACATCAAATTCCAACAAGGGTAAAAGGTTTTGTTATCAAGGTTTTTAATAAAAATATAATAGACATCTTTTATAACTCAACATTGCATTCATGATTGTTATGGGAAAAAAATTACAAATATTATAAATTCATAATTTTATTCAAAATGTGATATCAGACACAATTTCACATAAGTTTTTTTCCCTTTAAATAATCAACATTAGAGGCTTACGGGTCTGCTCATGTAAACCTATAACTTTAGGAGCATAGAACTTTTATGGCCTATTGAGTTCACTACAATGCAAACATATTTTCTTTACACAATTTGTGCAATATCTAGTATATCCTTATAATTATTATTTCATCTATCAAACTATTATTTTAACTATCAAATCATATTTCTAAAAATAAAGGTATAAAAATTATTTCTCATCCCATCTATCCTCACTTACTTATTTTTTATATTCTCATCTCCTTTGCATTACTTAACCAAATGAGCTTATTACTCTTTTCTACTTGCATTTCTCCTTTTGTTCTAACAAAAGCAGAGGAAATGGTACACATCTCTAAATTTACATAATTCATGAATATGAAGTAATATAAATATTAGGATCTTGCTTTTAGTTCCCAAAGTCTTTTAATTGAGAAACGCAAGATCAGTTAGATGATTAATCAATAATGCCAGAACTCAGAATCTTTTACAGTCTGGACAACCTAAAAGCCACATAGCATAGAACATGAAAATACCAGAAGAAGAGTTTATTCTATCACGAAAAAAAGACATGACGAGAGAGGTTTCATGGATTCATGTATGTTTGACCATAGTAGCCATCAAAGCAAGCATCTCCTTGTGCTTGGGCTGTGTTACTTTGAACTCCAAAGTCACCTGTGAAAAGCCAGTGAACAAAACCATTAACGAACAGTTTATTTGCAGAGAAGGAAAGGAGCCTTCAATACTGACCAATAAAAAAGTTTAAAAATGCAGACCAATAATGTAAAACTGAATTCTTTTGGACTTGACTTAAATACACTTATGATTCATCTAGTTTTAGAAAAGATTCAATTCCAGTCTCTGTTTCAAAATCAGACAATGTCAACTTCTAATTTCTAAAAAGTTTCAATTAGATCCTTCTAGTTTTAGTAGTTGATGTATCTATCTATATCTCTGAAGGAGCCACGAATGGTAAACTTATTATTCCATCTAAACCAATTTGATTAGTGTATTTTATTAAATAAATTATACATCCTTTCCTTAAATTTTGTTAAAATCATATGAATCTTTCATTTATTTTAAAAATATAATTAGACCTCTCTTAATACAAAAAATTATATTATATTTTAGTATAATTTTAAATTTTTTAACTAAATATCCTCTTACATGGATTTTTTTATAGAGAGTATTAGTCAAAAAAATTAAAATTAAATTAAAGCGTATATTTTAATAATAAAAAGGAAGCCTATGTAATTTCAATAAAATTTAAAGAAAATATATATAATTTACATTTTTTTTTCAATTCCTTCACGATATCATGGACTTTTTAACTGCATGCTACTGCAACCTACTTCCTTCTCACTTTTTCTGTAAGCTCTCTCTATACCATTTTTTATGTCTTGTTTCTCTAGCTACGTAACATTTCCTTTTCTTTACTGTTATTTGACTTATTTCCCATCTCAAATTTCAAATTTCAATTATCATCTCCTCTTTTCACTCTCACAATTCAAAATGCAAATCTTTTCTCATTCTTTCTTTCCTTCCACTCTGGTTTTAGCACAAAATGTGAGAGAAGCCAAGATTCACCGCATGTTTGTATATGTATCCTTGTACCCTGATTTTTTTGCACCCCATGAAAGCCTTCTTTCCATCTCAAATATGTTCAAAGTCAAAGCTTGATACCTGTTGTACTAGAAGGATATAAGCGCAGAAATCAAAGAGTTTGTGGCACGGTGTTTGATTTGTCAACAAACTAAATACCCAATATCTAAATCTCAAGGTACTCTATAACCTCTACCTATACCAAAGAAACCATGGCAAGAAATAGCTATGGATTTCATAGCAAGTCTGCCTAAATCAAATGGATTTTACTCAATCCTTGTATATTTAATACAATTTTGTCAAACTATGTGTAAAATAACTTTAATGTCCTAGGTATATATGCAACCTTGAAGTCTTAGAAATGTGTATAAGATGGCTTTAAAGTCATAGATACATGTGCTTAAAATTGTGTGTAGTTTTATAGTCATAAAAATATATATAACTTTGAAGTCTTAAATAAATAAATGTGCAAAATAACTTTAAAGTTAACTTGGGAAAATTGATTTGATGTAATTCAAATATTTGATATTAAAAAGCTTGAGGACAAGGTCATTTTTTAGGGACATCCAACTGAATTAGGCCTGTGGAAGAAGAGGAAATGGCTAACAGGCCTGAGAATGCATACGAAAGTCCATTAAAAAATGTGGAGCAACCCAACCATGAAGAGCACGGCATGTGACTATGTGCTGCTAGGACACGTAAGGAAGGGACCACTTAGAGGATAGTAGCTTGACATCTAATGGTTGGAGAATATTTGGCCATTAGAACATTTTTATTTTCCTTTCTTATTTTTCTTTTTTCCTTTTGTCGTCTTGGGCTACCCTGAGTATTTTTCTGTGTAGGAGGAGAGAATGGATAGCTTAGCTTGAATTTGTGTTTTGAACCTTTGTAGCAAGGTGTGGAGCTTTTGCTTCCTTTTCCTTGAAACAAAGGAAGGTTCTCTGTCAAAACCTTAAAGAAATAATTCTGTTCCAGCTATTCTCTTCCATTATTGAATTTTAGCTGCTATCGTTGGTTGAACAAGATCATTTTGTTATACCTCCCGACTCAACCACCCCCTTCCTTTTAAGCCACCTTTTTTTCTGATTTTTTTTTTGTTAAGCTTGCATTCTATTTTTTTATTACTTTCTCATTCTTCACACTAATCTTCACTAAGGGAAGAAACATGCGATCAATTGATTTTTTTTTTCTGGGCTTATGTATCATGAGTGTCCAAAGTTTGGAAGGTTAAGAAATGAATGAAAATGAAGTGATATTGATTTTGCTACAACCAAATGTTGTATTATAACCAATGTTTTTAATATTAGATTGATTATTAAATTAGTGGAAACATTAATATACGATTTATTAGTTTGATCATAATTAAATTATAATTGAATTGGAGATAATTAAATATATTTTAAAAAAATTTATATATTAAAATTCTAATATAACAAATAAATACTAAAAATTTTAAGTATTAGTAATTATTAATTTTCAATATTGATAAAGAGAAAAGAGTAATTTTGACTAAATATTTTAATATTTAATAGAGATATTACTAAGAGATAAAGCATGATGGAAAAAAAATTAAAAATAGCTCTGCATGAACTTTTTGTTTCTTTTATATTTTTTATTTCTTTAGATTTCTCTCTATTTCAACTCATTTCTTTTACTGCTTTCTATTTTTGATTTTTTAGATTTGTCAAGATCAAATAACAAAGAATCTAAAAAAAAATTCAAAACTGATTGAATCTTAAACCAATTTGATTTTGACCACTTCGATTAATTTTTAATTTGTTTTTAGCAAATCAATTTTATGGATCAACTAATCTTGTGACCAATTTATCAATTTTTAATTAGTTCAACTGATTTTGATTTAATTTTGATAATAATAATCATCACACTGCTTTTCCTTCCTCTTTGAAGGGTTTACTATTCACTCTTGAGAATGGTATGCGCTGTTGACCAAAACATTTGATTATAGGACTAGAATGTGCTGCTTTAGAAAATTTTCATTTTGTAGTGTAAACTCCTTTTCTGATTCTCTATAATTCGTTTACTAATAGTGATATAGAGGCTATTTTATTTCCAAATTCCAAGGGTAAAAAGTTGTATTATCAAGGTTTCTAATAAAAATATAATAGACATCTTTTATAACTCAACATTGTATTCATGATTGTTATTGGAAAAAAAATCACAAATATCATAAATTCATAATTTTTTTTTCAAAATATGATATCAAACACAACTTCGCATAAATTTTCCCCCCTTAAATAATCAACATTAGGGGCTTACAAATCTGTTCACCAAAAACTTGTAACTTTAGGAGCATAGAACTTACAACCCATTTGGTTTGCCATGATGTGAACGTATAACCTGTTTGGGTTGCCATGGTATGAATATATTTCCTTTATATAAATTATGCAATATTTGTCATGCTCTTATAATTATTACTCAATCTATTAAATCATCACTTTAACCATCAAATCACATTTTTAAAAATAAAAGTATAAGTTATTTTTTATCCTACTTATCATTATTTATCCATTTTTTACATTCTCATCTCCTTTACATCACTTAACCAAACGTACCGATACTCTTTTCTACTTGCATTTCTCCTTTTGTTCTAACAATTTACATAATTCATGAATATGAAGGAATATAAATATTAGCATTTGCTTTTAGTTCCCAAGTCTTTTAATTGAGCAAGGCAAGAGCAGTTAGATGATTAATCAATAACGTCAGAATTCAGAATCTTTTACAGTCTGGCCAACCTAAAAGCCACATAGCATAGAACATGAAAATATCAGGAGAGTTTATTCTATCACAGAAAAAAAGACATGACAAGAGAGGCTTCATGGATACATGTATGTTTGACCACAGCAGCCATCAAAGCAAGCATCTCCTCGTGCTTGGGCTGTGTTACTTTGAACTCCAAAGTCACCTGTGAAAAATCAGTGAACAAAACCATTAACGAACAGTTTATTTGCAGAGAAGGAAAGGAGGATTTATACTGACCAAAAAAACTAAAAAATGCCTATCAATAATGTAAAACTAAATTCTTTTGGACTTGACTTAAATACACTCATGGTTTATCTAGCTTCATCTAGTTTTAGAAAAGATTCAATTCAGTCTCTGTTTCAAAATCAGACAATGTTACCCTTCTAATTTCTAGAAAGTTTCAATTAGATCCTTCTATCACAAATCAGTCAATCACTTCGTAGAAAATGTTGATGTAGCTGTTGATTTGACATTGTGGCACCCATTTGGCATCTAAGTGGCCTGTCATTTGCCATGTAGAATACCATAATGCCAAATAAGACCCAAAAACCACGTGAGGCACATGAAAGCCATCTGCTTGCTCATCCCCTCATTTGTCCCAAAACTGAACCCAAATGAACTGATGACCAGAAGAACCCCAAAGCCAGAGATTCTGATCTTTCTGGCTGACTACCAGAGCTTCATCATGTCTTCTGCCATGCCCTTCCATGATCAGTTTCTGATTTTAAAATTGAATGAGTCGCTCTCGAATTTCAGCACTAAGACGTCAACCCCGACAGAGTCACCAAACCCAGAATCAGCACGTGAGATTTGTTTGTGCTTTGTATAACCAAGCTCAAGTTAAGCTGCTTTAATTCTTGAGTAGCTTGTTGGTAAAAAGCTTTAGTGAGATTCATATTTGCTTGGAGATCTGATCTTTCGATTCTCAACATCTCAAACACATTGAAGTAACTAAGAAAATAGTAACAATTATCTCTTGCTTTCATTTGAACCCCATAGGATAAGTTCCTGGTTTTGGTTCTGTAATTCTTAAAATAGGAAATTTTCTTTACAGTTAACAAATACTTGTACTATTCTTCATTAGACGAAATCCTAAAATCAAACTCCTGGAGATTTTTTTCCCTACAAAATCCAACCCAAATGAACCCCCCTGATTATTTCCCAAATTGCTGGTATATGAATTCAAAAATTTCCACATAATTGAAAAAATGAAACCACAAAGGGAAAAACTCAGGATTGATTTAATTTGGATTTAAGTTCCTCATCCTCAGTCACGAAGAACTTGGCTGAAAAACCTGGCAAATGGGAGATGAGCCCTGATGGGTTCAATTTTGCGAACAAGTCAGTGGGGTTTGAATTTTGGGCAAATGGGAGAGGGGATGGCAACACATGGCTTTCACATGTTTCACATGTAATTTTTAGATCTTATTTGACGTTCTGATATCTTGGCAAATGATAGGCCGCATAAGTGTCATGATGTCAAACAAATGGCTGAATCAGCATTTTTTCTGTTAAGTTATTCACGGATATCTGACAAAAGGGTTTAATTGAAACTTTTTTAGATAATGGACGGTTAAACTTAATTTTGAATCAAAGGGACCAGATTAAACTTTTTCTGTGCCAGAGGGACCAAAAATGTATTTAAGCCCTTGGACTTCTTTCTAAGAACATTGTAGTTCACAGTTCAGCAGCAATATGTGCCTCAGATTTCCATTCCTCAACATGTATAACTTTATGAATCATAATGAATATAAAATTAATGAACAACAACAAGCACTAAATTTATCTAGTTAGACTTAAAATGAATATAAAATTAATGAACAACACCTAGCACTCAATTTATCCCGATAGTTACTGATGGGATCACCCATCCAAAAACCTATAGTAGATGAGCAAAAGGCAGAAACAGGACTGATGGGGCTGTAACCAGTGGACCAACTAATTGCACCTTGGTATATGCTAGAAGGACCAATGGGAAAGAAAGATAGAAGGACAATTTTATGCTGCAAGAGTAGAAGGGAGTGGTTGGAAGGGTATTTGAGAGAAGATCAGCCTCAGAGGAAGGGGAGCAGAACTTTTTGGTGGAAGGACTGGGGAGAGTACTGGCCTCTTGAAAGCCGGCTTTTGTTTGCTTCTTGTTGTCCCTTTTGCTGTTGCATTTGTGTGTGTATTGTACCGGGCTGATGTATTTTGGCTTCTATAAGTTTATGAGACAATTTGTAAGCTTGATAGACTCTTATTCCTTTTGATTAATACAGAACCGGAGCTTCCACTGCCATTCCAGATTCCACTTGTGTTCTCTGCGCTGTCAGTGTGGGGATATGTGTGTGTGTAGTAGGGGTACCTATCAATTACCTCCTATCCATTAGCCTGGTTTTGCAACAAAAACTAACAACTGGAGGATAACCTGCCTTTCAGAACTCCTCCAAGGTCAGATTTAACCTGAATATGATCATTCTTAATTGAGTAATTGTTAATGGAACACTTAATTGAGACACAGTAATGCAGTATGAGGATATGATAATTATGCCGTATGGGTTTATTTGTGATTGTATGCTGTGAATTTAGGTTTATAATATGTGGATCAGGGATTTAAATTCAATTAAGATTATTTCAATCTGGGAATTTTTAGTTTGTCAATTAGGGATTTCATCCTTTATTTGGATAAAATATTCCTATTACTATCCTAGTTTCCAATATTCAATTTATTTCCTATTTGGGCTTGAGGATCACTCACTTAGCGGATTCAAAATACCCCTTTTGTCACTTACCTCATTACATTCTTCTGTGGAATAAGTAATATTTAAAAGTTGCATTTTAGGTTTTCTGTTTTGGTTCTCTGGTTCTAAATCACACAAAATATTAGTGTCTGATGGAATTACCCCTCAAAATCAACTTATATCCTTCCTTAACACCTATAGTAGATGGCCAAAGGAAGGGGACAGCACTGAGAAGACTGTAACCAGTGGACCAGGGGACTACAGCAAGGCTTATACGTGAAAAGGTAAAAGGGTGGGGGAAGAAGACAAAGGATTTGTCCTGCCAAAGTAGTGGAGGCAGTGGTTGGGAGTTGTTGGAATGCTTTTTGTCGGGAGTTCAGCTCCAGTGGGAGGGGTGAGGATTTTTGAAAAGTCAGTAGCGAGGAGAGGACTGGCCTCTCGAAAGCCAGCTTGTTCTTGCTTTCTCCAGCTGGTTTTGGTCTATTATCCTAAGGGATTGTACTGGGTGGTGAGTTTTGGCTGAGATCGGTCACCGATTTCATTTTGGTGGGACTGATACAGTGTTACCTCTTAATTGATTAATACAAAACTAAAGTTTCCCTGCGTTTTGCTTTCTTTTCTGGGTTCTGGTGTGTCTGTGTGTGTGTATATAACAGGGACCAAATAATTGGTATTAGTGCAGTACTGTTCGGGAAATGGTGAATACAAGAATGGAAAGGCATGGAGACAGTCTTGATCGTGATGAAGCAGAGTTAAAAGAGAATGTGGGGAATATAAATCGGGAGATGGGCATGATGAAAGAGTGGATCCTAGAGATGAAGGAGACACTGAACCGGTTGGAAGGAAGGAATAGTGATATCGCAGATTCAGAACCCATAAACCAAACAAATAACCAAAGTCAACTGAACCCACCAGCAGAGAGAGCAACAGGTAGCAGCACAGATAATTAGAAGGAGAGCAGCACGTTCAGGAAATTGGAGTTACCTTCGTTCTTGGCTGACGATCCAATAGAGTGGTTGTTCAAAGAGGAATGCTGCTTCCACGCGAATGGAGTCTCTAAGGAGGAAAAACTTGAAGCTGCCCCTGTGTGTCTCAAAGGTAAGGCCTTGAAGTGGTTCTAGTGGATGGAAAACAAGGTACCTATTCACACCAAGCTAGAACTCAAAGCAAGGCTTCTTTGTCATTTTCATCACTCCCAACTAGGGGATGGATACGAGATTCCTAGGGCACTAATGCAAGAATGGATGATCATGGATTTTAGAGAGAGATTTGAATTGCTCTTAGCTCCTTGAAGGATGCCTCTATGGAATTTCTTGTGTGAGCCTTCAAAAATGGACTCAAGGGCGAGATCAGAGTTGAGAGTTGCAAGATGTGCACCAATTCATTGCATGAGTTGATGGAGCTTGCTCATCATGTAGAAGAGAGGAATGTCGTGCTAGAGAAAATGAGATAATTAGATCAACAGAAATCTAAAGACCCCAACCAGTCCAAAGTGGACAAGCTTCCAGCCCAATCTCTCACAGGTAACACCAAAACCAAATCCACCACTACAACTACTCTTAACTCGCATAAAAGTAAAGAGGCAAAGCCAATAGATTCCACCTCCAACAATAGTAACACCAATGCGACTTCTTTTGCCCGACATGAAGGCTCTTCTAGGAGGCTATCAGGCACTGAAATTGCCCACAGAATAGAACTAGGGCTGTGCTTTAAGTGTGAGGAGAAGTATGGGACTAATCACAGCAAGCAATTGCAAATTTTGCTACTAGAGGCAACAATTGACAAATAGGGTGAAGAAAAAGAGGCTCAACAAGTCATGGAAGAGAGCGAGTACAGGGAGGAAAAGGAAGAAACTACTGTGGAATTATCTATGAACTCAATTGTGGGGTTTGATGACAACCACACGATGGAGCTAATAGGGGACCCAAATGGAGAGAAGATGGTGATGTTGATTGATAGTGGAGCCACACACAACTTAACCTCTTTGAGCTTAGTGGGAAACTAAATTTACCAATGCATCGAATTACTAAGTACCCAGTGTCAGTAGGAGATCGATGGTACAGAGTTCCGATTATTGATACTCAATATTAGCCACAAATCAAAATCTTATTCTTTTATTTTCCGTTTGTTCTCTTTATACATCCATTAACAAAAATTCCAACTCCTTAAAAGCTTATTGACTTCCCAACGACCTCTAACAAAACTAACATAACGAAAATACTAGAACACGTGCTAATCACATACTCTTGTTCTATCTAACAAGTAACAAATATCCCCTCCCCCCTCCCCCCCCCCCTCTCTCGAGGGGTAGAACATCCTTGTCCTCAAGGATGAGGGGAAGTGGTGGAATCAAAGTCAGGGAACTGTGCCGACAAAACAACTAATGACTCCCATATGGCATCCTCGAGACTGGTGTTTTTCCACTGCACTAGGACTTGAATGACAAGAAAATTCTTATGCTTGACCACCTTTCGAGCCAAGATGTGTTCTGACTACATGGAGAAATACCCATCATCGGTTAGCTGTGGTAAAGAAGAGTTGACTAGAATAGCTGAACCAACATGTTGCTTAAGGAGAGAAACATGAAAAAAAAGATGGTGTTTGGTGGAAGGTCTAGACGATAAGCAACTAAACCCACATTTTGGACTATTGTATAGGGTCCAAAGTAGCGAGCAGCCAGCTTGTGTAGAGCTGAATTATTGAGATTATTTTGGCAGAAGGGATGCAGCTTTAAGTAAACCTGATCCCCCACCTCAAATGATCTGTCACTTCTTCCCTTATTTGCCATGTGTTGCATCCTATTTTGAGCCCGTGAGAGATGGTATTTCAATAGCTGTATAGTAGCTTCCTTGTCCCTCAGACTGTAATCTACTAAAGCATTGTCACAATCTCTAGCTACATAGGGCATGTGGTTTGGGGGAGGCACTCCATACATGGCATCAAATGGTGACATGCAGATAGATGAGTGATATGTAGTATTATACCAAAGTTTAGCCAAAGGAAGCCATTTAGCCCACTCTTTTGGTGTATCACCCAGCATGCAACGTAAGTAACATTCTAATCCACAATTTGAAACTTTATGCTTGCCCATTTATTTGTGGGTGATAGGTAGAGGAGTAAAGGAGCTCAACCTGGTTGATCTTAAACAATGCATGCCAAAACTTCCCATAAAAGATGGGCTCTCCATCGGTGACAATAGAGCTGGCAAAACCATGCAATTTAACAACATTATCAAGGAAGGCCTAGGCCACTTCCATCGCAATAAAAAGGATTTTGTAAGGCCATAAAGGGTGCCTTAATAAGTTTGTCCACAACTATGAGAATCACTATTTTGTTGCAAGATTTGGGACAGCCTACAACAAAATCCATACTGATAGCTGACCATAGTGTGGAAGGAATGAGCAATGGTTGCAAGAGGCCAAGAGAAGCCACCATTTCATATTTATACCATTGGCATATTTGGCACTCATAAACAAATGTTCTGACAACTCGTTGGAGTCCTTTCCAATAGAAAATAGAAGCCAATCGTTTATAGGTAGGGGTAATACCAGAGTGGCCTCCTGTAGGGTTAGTATAGAAGTGGTGCAAAAGTTGTTGACGTAGGTTTGCATCACTCCTTACTACCAATCGTCCCTTATACTTCAAAATACCATGGGTCCATGTGTAATTAGGGTGGGAAGAGGAATCTTGCTTCAAATCAGTAATAACATGCTAGAGATTTGCATCAGCTACCCAAGACTGCTTAACTTTTTTGTTAAAGCTTGAGACTATGGAGATGACAGCATTACAAACAGCTCCTATGTCAATATTAGTCTCCATTGCTTCTTGTCATGAGAGTGCATCAGCTACCACATTTTCTCGTCCTCTTTGATAGCCAATATCATAATGAAGCCCATATAATTTGTTGAGCCATTTGTATTGCTCATGAGAGATATTCTTTTGCTCCAGCAGATGCTTCAAGGGTAAATGATCTGTTATAATGGTGAAATGCCTTCCAATCAAATATTAACACCAATGTTAGACGGCATACACTAGCGCACTCAACTTTTTTTCATATGCAGACAAATGCCTCTTGTTAGGAGCTAATGTTTGACTGATATAGGAATGGGCTGTCCCTTTTGAGAAAGAACAGCCCCCAAGCCTACATCAAATGCATTAGTTTCAATGACAAAAGGAATAGAAAAATCAAGAAGAGCCAACACTGGTGTAGATGACATGGCCTCCTTGAGCCGGTTAAAAACATCCTCAGCTTCTTTATGCCAAGTGAAGGCCCCCTTTTTTAATAATGCTATGAGTGGTTGACTGATGGATCCATAATTCTTAACAAATCGGCGGTAGTATCCTATGAGCCCGAGGAACCCACGAAGAGACTTGATGTTGGAGCGAGGAGGCCAATCTCTCATGGCTACAATTTTTCTTTCATCAGCTTTGCCCCTTGAGGCAGATATTATATGTCCCAAATATTCAATTTCTCTGGTGCCAAATATACATTTGCTAAATTTAGCATAGAAATGATGATTCCTCAATAATTCTAGTGTGTTTTGAAGGTGTTGCAAGTGCAGCTCCCATGAATGACTATAGATCAGAATATCATGGAAGAAAACCAATATATATTTCCTTAAAAAAAGGTTTAAGGACTGAATTCATCAGACCTTGGAAAGTAGCGAGAGCATTTGCAAGCTCGAAGGGCATCACAAGAAACTCAAAGACCCTCATGAGTCCTGAAAGTTGTTTTATGTGCATCATTTGGATCCATTCAGATTTGATGATATCCTGCATGCAAATCTAACTTTGAGAAATATTCAGAGCCTTTCAATTCATCCAGTAATTCCTCCACAATAGGAATAGAGAATTTATTCTTCACTGTTTGAGCATTAAGTCTTTGTAGTCAACGCAAAACCACAAGGAATTATTGTTCTTCTTAACAAGGACAATAGGAGAAGTGAAAGCATTGATGCTGAACCTGATTGTACCATTACTAAGCATCTCTCTAACCAGCTCTTCTATAACATCTTTCTGATTAGGCCCATAATGGTAGGGTTGCAGGCTTATTGGGGTGTCTTCCTTTAGAGGTATTTTATGATCAAAAGCTCTAAAAGGTGGCAAGGACTTGGGTTCTCCAAAGACATCCACAAATTTGTCTAACAACTGATTAAGAGTCTGCTGTTGTTCTATTGTCAAGGCATTCTTAGGCATGCCCACATTAGACTTGTTCTCCAAGTCAAAATGTTTATGTTGAATAAAACAAAGTTGCCCAGCTCCCATACACTGCTGCCTTGTAACTTCCTTGTCTTTTATTATCACATATGCCAGATTCAACCCGTGGAGTTCACAATACTGGTCATTCCATGAGAAGCGCATAACATGAGTCTTCAAATTACACGTAATGTTGCCCTGAGTCATAAGCCATTGAACTCCAAGAATCATGTCATACCCCATTAGATTCATAACCAAGAAAGGTAATACCCTCCATCACCCACAGTAGATTCCTACTCTATGTTGTATGAGAACTTGATTCCCATTGGCAACAGAAACTCAAACTCCTAGCGACTGAGTCGTCTTAAGCTTCAATTTTTTAACTACTCCAATATCCACAAAATTGTAGTTACTTCCTGTGTCCAAAAGGATCATGATAGGCTACCTTTTTATGGTTCCTTGCACCTTTATAGTTGAATACTCCTTAGAATCCAAGATGGAACCAATTATGGCATTCAAAGGGATCCGCGGCTGTACCTCAATTGGTACATTGATACCAGCATTGTCCATTTCTGTGCCATTCATGATGTTCTCATCATCCACCTCCATTGCATCTCTTGAATCAATCTCATCCACTATTAGCATGTATAACTGAGAGTTCTTACAGTGGTGATCGGGGATGAACTTCTCAAGGCACCAGTAGCAAAGCCCTTTCCTCCTCCTTTCATCCATTTATTTTTTAGATAGCTGTTTAATTGGTTTTTCAAATGAACGGAAGTGGTAAGTTTAGTGGAGATTGCTATTATTAGTTTGGAGAAAGTAGAGGAACTTTCTGAAGCACTCCTATCCATAAGGCCCTTAGGAAGGTTAGTCATGGATGAATTCTTAGAAGTGCCAGAAGAGTATCTAGTCGTATTGGTGGTTTGGGCCAAACTATAGGATGGATGAAATTTCTTAGGATAAACCGATTGGTGACTGTGAATGGTTGAAAAAGATGCTTCCTGTAACTATGCCAAATACATTGCATGAGCTAAGGTCACCAGTTTAAACATTCTTACTTGAGCTTCAACTTCAGCCTTAAGTCCTTCCAGGAAGCAACTAATGGCAATCTCCTCTAAAATGTCAATTTCATATAGATATCCCTCGAACTTCTCTTGATAGTCTATTACAACTCTATCTTGTTTCAGATTCGTAAGTTCAACCATCGGATCGATCTTGAAGATGTCTTTGAATCTACTCCTTAAACCATCAAGATACTCAGGCCAAGTCACAGCTCCTATCCTTCGTTTTTTAATAAAACTTTGGTACCACTGTAGAGCCTTGCCTTCCATATGCATTATAACCAGCTTCACCCTCTACTCCGTTGGTGTTTCATCGATATCAAAAAATTGGTTGCAATGCAAGATCCAACCCTTGAAATCAGAACCATCAAAGCGAGGAAATTCTATTTTCGAGAATTTAGTTGAGAATTGGTAGCATTGCTGGCCTCCGTTATACGTTCCAAATTGACGAAACCTGTAGGTAGTTCAGTTCACGTTGGCAGCACTCGTTGCGCCATTCATGTCATTAGCCTCATTGACTCTGTTTCCTCTCGTCGATGGTAGCACCTTTGCAGCAAGTTCTCTTACCAAGGCCTCCATTCTTGTGAACGACGATTCCATGCGAGCCTCTAGCCTCTCCATGTTTGCATTGATTCTTGACACCAAAGAATGTAATTCATTCACTTCTTGCTCCACGTCATGTACACGATCATTGGCTCACATGTCCCTTGCCATGTTCGTGGATCGCAGCTCTAATACCAATTTGGTACCGAGTTCCAATTATTGAAACTTGATATTAGCCACAAATCAAAATCTTATTATTTTATTTCCCGTGTGTTCTCTTTATACATCCATGAATAGAAATTCCAACCCCCTAACGGCTTACTGACCTCTTAACGACCTTTGACAGAACTAACATAACGAAAATACTAGAACACGTGCTAATCACATGCTCCTATTCTATCTAACACATAACAATGAGCATGAAGTAAAAGGGAACCAATAGTGTCGTGATCTCACCCTAAAGGTGCAAGAGCTTTTAGTCACCTAAACCTTTTATCTCTTTGAATTGAGTGGGGTGGATGTGGCAATAGATATTGAATGGCTAAAGACTTTGAGTGAAATAAAAGGGAATTGTGGGGAATTGACCACGAAGATTGGGAAAGGAGATAGCATAGTTTACTTGAAAGGAGACCCTGCCCTCTCTAAAGGCATGGTTTCATTTAAATCAATGGTATGTTCCCTAAGAAAAGGAGGACAAGGCTTCTTGTTGGAATGTGGAGGAGTGATTGAGTAAAAAGACCAAGCATCTAAGGTAACAACTAAAGTTAGGGGGTTATTGGAGTAATACACCACTGTTTTGTGAAGGGCATGAAGGTCTACAACCTACTAGAACAAGGGACCACTCCTTAGGTATAAAATGAGGGGAGCAACCTCCCAATATTTAACCACATAAATATACCCACTCAAAAAAATGAAATTGAGCTAATGGTGAAAGAGATGTTGGCAAGGATCATTTGGCCTACTAGTAGTCCATACTCGATTCCCGTGCTTCTAATAAGAAAAAAAGACAAAAGTTGGAGGTTTTGCGTAGATTACTGAGTGTTGAATAAGATAACACTGCCCAACAAATTCTCCATTCCAATTATCAATGAATTGAAGGGAGCTTCCATTTTCTTCAACCATCAGATCAGAATTAAGGCTAGGGACAAGCACAAAACAACATTCCAAATCAGTGTTTTTAAAACCAGACCGAACCGGTAAATCGACGAACCAGACCATGGTCTGGTCCAGAGAAGCTTGAGAACAGGAGAATTTTCAGAACCGAGCAACGCCAGTCAAAAACCGGGTTTGACCAGTCGGTTTGGATGAAAACCAGTGTATTTTTGGCTGGTTGAACTGGCACTGCTTATTAAGCTGGATAAAATGGTGTCGCCCAGTCTCGAACTCCCAACCCTCAGGATGCACGAGCAGCCAGCGCCACTTCTCCAACAAGAAACTCTCATCTATTATATGCAAAGTTATATATATATTATATACAAAGTTTAAAGTGGGGCCAAAATGCTGTTAACAGATTCGAACCCTTGACCCTGATGCCTTCAAAAGCCACTTCCACCACTTCAACCGCAGAAGTTGTCCATTGTTTATTTGCAAAGTTATATCTATATTATATATAGTATTAATTATTCATTACAGAATTTATAAATGGCACTGAAAGATTCGAACCCCAAACCATGAGAAAATCCAAGCAACGTTGTTACCAAGTCTCCTACACCAAATGTTCAAAAACATATGCTAACTTTTATATAAATATACTTATAAAATAATATTAAAATTATATTATATATTTATTTATTACCACCGGTTCGACCACGGTTCAACTACGGTCAAACCAATGAACTTTGAACCAATACCTTTACCGGTCCAATTTTAAAAACATTGTTCCAAATACACGAGGGGCATCATGAGTTCAGGTTTATGCAATTTGGTTTGACCAACATTCCTTCCACTTTCAATCCTCGATGAGTGATGTGTTTAGAGAGCATCTTTGGAGGTTTGTGCTAGATTCTTTTTTTAAATGATATCTTAATATACAGCCTTGACCTTCCCACTCACATCCACCATTTGAGGGCTGTTTTGATACTTTTGAAGGAGCACCAGCCAATACTTAATATACTTAATTTAAAGGAGTGTGCGGATGCACAGCCAAGAGTGGAGCACCTTGGCCTTAATGAACAATGTTTAGAGTCCCCGTTTGCAGGAGGGGTTCAAGCTAATCCTTCCAAGATCAATAGCATGATCAAATGGCCTGTACCCAAGAATGTGAAGTCCTTGAGAGGTTTTCTAGTGTTGACAGGGTATTATAGAAGATCGTCAAAAATTATGGGAAGATTGCAACTCCTCTTACTGACCTCAAAAAGTACGCCTTTAAATGGACTCCTAAAGCTATGGAAGCCTTCAAGAGGCTAAAGACAGCCATGATTACCCTTCCACTTTTGACCATGCCCAACTTTTCCCAACCTTTTGAGCCGGAAACGAATGCACCCAGGTCAGGGGTTGGGGTTGCAGCGATGCAGCAGGGAAAACCAATAGTTATTATAGCCAAATGCTATCAAACAAGGCTAGATAGTATTCTGTTTATGAAAGAGAGTTAATGGGCATAGAAATGGCTGTAAAAAGGTGGCTGACATTACTTATGGGGGCATAAGTTCACCATCAAGACTGACCAAAAGGCCCTCAGATATCTTTTAGATCAGAGAATTGTAGATGAAAATCAGCAGAAGTGGGTATCCAAATTGATGGGGTTCAAGATATCTTACAAACCAGGCAAGGAGAATCAAGCTGCTGATGTGCTATCTAGGCAAGAAGACTCAATGGAATTAAGGGCTTTTTTTTATAATGCAATTTGGTGAGATGGAAGAGTGGGTAAAAGTAGTGCAATCTGATCACTGTCCAGCATCTTACAACAGTTCCTCACCAAATAAGTGGGACCCAAGGGGTACAGCTTTAACTAAGGATGCTTGTTGCACCAAGGGAGGCTTGTACTGCCACGAAAATCTTCTAGAATTCCCTTGCTCATGAATGAATTCCACACCTCACTCATTGGAGGACATTCTGGCTACTTACGCACTTACAAAAGGTTGTCAAAGTTAGTGTATTAGGAAGGGATGAAGAAGGACATACAGCACTTTGTGGCATAGTGTGATAATTATTAGAAAAGCAAGTACCAATCTCTCCTCTGCTGGGCTGCTACAGCCCTTACCAATCCCAAAACAAATTTGGAAGGATATCAGCCTGGACTTCATCACAGGCCTTCCAAAATCAAAGAGGTTTGACACTATCCTAGTAGTGGTAGACTGTCTTACTAAGTATGCCCATTTCCTTCCATTTTCCCACCCATTCACAGCAAAAGACGTAGCTGAAATGTTTGTAACTGAGTGAAACTACATGGCTTCCCCAAGACCATCATCTCAGATAGGGATTGGATGTTCATTGGTCAATTTTGGAAGGAAATGTTCAAACAAGATGGCACCCACTTTTGCTACAGCTCTACCTATCATCTCAAGACCAATGGACAAACCAAAGTGATAAATAGACGGTTAGAGACTTATTTATGCTGTTTTCACCAGCGAAAAACCAAATCAGTGGGCTAAATGGTTCTCTTGGGCTGAATATTGGTATAATACATCCTTCCATAGTGCCACAGGTATAACTCCCTTTAAAGCTATGTACAGGAGGAATCCTTCCACCCTATTCAAGCTAAGCAATGAGCCCTTTGCAGTGGAAGGAATTAAAGAACAGATTCAAGCCCAAAATCTGATCATTGCAATTCTCAAGGAGAGCTTGGAGAAAGCCCAGGAAAGGATGAAGGTTCAAGCCAACAAACACAGGAGGGATATATTGGAAGTGGGAGACCTTGTCTGCATAAAGATAAGACCCTACAAACTGAAATCCCTGGCCAAAAAGACCAATGAAAAACTCAGCCCATGGTTTTATGGCCCTTTTAAGGTTCTTGAAAGAATGGGAGCAGTGGCTTATAAATTAGAATTACCACCTACAGCTCATGTTCATCCGGTGTTCCACATATCCCAACTAAATAAATCCCTACACTCTTCCATTCCCACACAGACACTGCCTCCCATACTATCTTAAGAGTTGGAGCTGCAGGTGCAGCCACAAGACATCTCTAAAATCAGAACACTCACCAATGGAAAAATTGAAGTGCTGGTGAGATGGGAAGGCCTAGCAGAATTTAAGAGTACATGGGAAAGTTCAGAAGTCATCAAATAACAATTTTACCTCGAGGACAAGGTGAGACTCCTTTTTCTTTTTTTTTGGGGGGGGGGGGTGTTGTATATTGATGGGATTACCCCTCAAAATCAACCTATATCCTTCCTTCACACCAATGGCAGACGGCCAAAGGAAGGGGACAGCACTGAGAAGACTGTAACCACTGGACCAAGGGACTACACCAAGGTTTATACCCGAAAAGGTAAAAAGGTGGGGGTACAAGATGAAGAATTTGTGCTGCGAAAGTAGTGGGGGCTGGTTGGAAGTTGTTGGAATGTTTTTTGTTGGGAGTTCAGCTCCAGTGGGAGGGGCAAGGATTTTTGGAAAGTCAGTAGTGAGGAGAGGATTGGCCTCTTTAAAGCCAGCTTGTTGTTCTTGATTTCTTCTGCCATTTTCATTCTATTTTCCTAAGGGATTGTACTGGGTGCTGGGTTTTGGCTGAGATCAGTCACTGATTTCAATTTGGTGGGACTGATACAGTGTTACCTCTTAATTGATTAATACAAAATCCAAGTTCCCTGGCCTTTTGCTTTCTTTTCTGGATTCTGGTGTGGTCTGTGTGTGAGTATATAACAAGGACCTAACAGTGTCCAAGACTTCATAAATCACCATGACTTGAAGTACAGCACTTGTTCAGACATAGTTTATGATGGAGACCAAGGTAGTATGGGATGCTAAAGCCCCACATTGAGTAGTATGGAATACTCAATAGGGTACTTAAGTAAGGTGGTTCTCCCACCTTAATAGCTAGCTTTTGGGGGAGGATTCCTCACCTTACTTAGGTGTCCATCAATTGGTCTCAAAGCTGGTAGTTGGCAGCTCTGGAAAGGACTATCTATGGAAGGTTTTGACCAGTGGAAGGTTCTAACTAGCGGAAGGTTAAGTGAAGTGCCGCTGATTGAAGTGTCACAGAATATAACCATCGAGATGTCGACTTTCCAAGGGCAGCCAATTAATGGAGATCAAGGTAGTATGAGATGCCAAAGTCCCACATTGAGTAGTATGGGATACTCAATGGGGTACTTAACTAAAGTGGTTCTCCCACCTCAATAGCTAACTTTTGGGGGAGGGTTCTCCACCTTGCTTAGGTGCCCATCAGTTTACAAGATGAATTAAAAAGTTGATCATTACAACACGAAAGGAGCCATTCACGGATTGATTTAAGAGTAAGAATTTACATTCTTTAATGCAACTAATAACTATCAATCAACTTGTATTTCCTCCTAATGAGTACAATGCATGTAAATCAGTTGATAAGTAGTTAAGGTGGCCACCGAAATAAAATATATGCACACCTCTTTGAAGATGTTGCTATATGAAGTTTGCACAAAACCCTACAGCAAACCAAACCCATGAGGTTAGTCAATTTTAGATAACTGAACAGCCATTCAAAGCTACAAAGAGACAGACACAAGACTTTTTAATGCTAGAAAAAACACCTGCCTGTCAAACCCTGTACACAATAGTTAATCAATCTTAAACATACAAGAACATGAGTATATTTAATACATAGTCTTTGGAGAGGGGGGTGATCAATAGGAGGAACACTATCATTGACAAGCACAGTTTAAAATATAGGATGCACCTTAAATCGCATGCAAAATTAATAATTTCATCCAATTAGTGCATTACATTGTAGGATTACAATGCAGAAAAGTTATATACATGGTCCTAAGACCTATAGTGTTGTGTAGTGAAAAGTGAATGAAGAAGGGACAGGCAGACAAACCAATTTTTGGAACAAGTTCAGGGATGCTCCATTTGATTGGCCAATTTTAGCCTGGAAGTTGTTGATCCCTAACTTCTGAATTGCAAAGGCCATCATCATCAAAATAGTCTCCTTTCCAAGTCCTTTACCACGGCTGTGCTAGCAAAAAGCAAAGCTATAGAAAGTTAGAATGAGGTAATGTAATACTCTAGACTCCAGAACTAACATACTATGTGAAGTTTCTAAAATGTGTTCATGGTCTGGAATGTTTGATATCCTTTGTTCATTATAATGCTGTTGATTGAATAAAAGTGTCATTTCAGAATTTGAAGGGCAACTTATTTCACCAGACAAAAAGCAAGAATAGGTGACAAGAGCTTACAACTAATTAAAAACCCATACCAGTTTTAAGTATTGCCTTAGATGTTTTAGATATGCAAATTTATTAACAGATGTGAACATTCATATAGACAGAGATCATTAAAAACACAGGAGCAAAAAAAATGTACTGAGCTTGAATAAAAAAGGCTATATTCCAAATAATTTTGATACATGTTCTCCAACCATTACCAATTAATACCTCTTCTTTTTGTTGAATATATCAAGTCATTAACCAGAGGTTATATGTGATAGTGCTACTATCCCATCTCAACTAACCTAAATAGGTTACTGATGAAGACCAAAGTAGTATGGGATGCCAAAGTTTCACATTAAGTAGTATGAGATGCTCAATGGAGTACTTAAATAAGGCGATTCTCCCACCTCAATAGCTAGCTTTTGGGAGAAGACTCCCCACCTTACTTAGATGCCCATCAATTAGTATCAGAGCTAGTTGTCGGCGGCTCCGAAAAAGGCTACCTATAGAGGATTTTGGTTGGTGGAAGACTGAGTGCGGTGTTGCCAAGTAAAGTATCACAAAATGTAGCTGCCAAGATGTCGACTCTCCAAGGGCGACCAATTGATAGAAACCAAGATAATATGGGATGCTAAAATCCCACATTGAGTAGTATGGGATACTTCAATAAGATAGTTCTCCTACCTCAATAACTAACATTTGGGGGAGGGTTCTCTATCTTACTTAAGTACCCATCAGTCGCAGTCTTACCTCTCTATCTCTCTTACTAACCCCATCCCCACCCAAGAAAAATGGAAATTCAATTACTATAGAATGAACGAAATATGGAACATGAATATGGAACATGAACAGCACATGGAAACAGCTAAGAAACCAAGTATACATATGAAAATACAAGGACAAAGACACTCAATTATGATAAGAAACTCAAAGCAAGTACCTCTTTGGTTCAGCTATCATTATCTCAATCTCTGCCATCTGAGGATTATCCAAGTCATTCATGAATATATTTACATCACCAACCATAGCTGAAAACGGCGCATATTAGTATCTCCCTTTACCAAATTATTTGGAGGTTCTAAAACAGCCCACCATATATGTATAGGTCTAGCAAAATTTATAGCTTTCTATCTTTTGAAAACCATCAAGGGTGTACCCGTATCAAAAGTTGTTGACAAATTTGAAACAATTTTATCACTACCAACTATTTTGCACATGCAATGATACCTTGAAAGCTTTGTTTAGCCAATAATATACACACCCTCTCCTCGGTAAATTAATAAGCAATCACTATTGTTCGTCAACAAGAATAAAATATGATAGACATAAAAGTATTTGAGATTGGTATTATGCATCTATTTTACTTAAGTTGTTTTTAGTTACTTTATTTGTTTTGTTCTAATTAAGGCTTTCTTTTGGATAACACTTCTATGCATTTTAGAATTCGCTTATGTGTTCTATTTTAATAAGAATAACATTAGTTTGAGTGTTCTGTTTAGATTATAATAGAGTTATCCTATTTTTGGGAGTTATGTCTCAATTAGAGCAGGAGTTTGCTCTCCCATTTATTGTCTATAAATATAGCATTGCTTCCATTTAATAAAATAAGTTCAAAAGATTATTAACCCTGAATTTCTACAAAGCAGATGGATTTTCAGTAACTTCTGGAGCTTTGTTTAGCCAATAATATACACACCTCTCCTTGTAAAATTCATTAGAAGTCATTATTGTTTGTCAACAAGAATAAATTATAATAGACATAGAAGGTGATGGATTTTCACTAACTTCTGAATGAATGCCTGAAGAGTAACCTACCATGAAAACAATATACAGTAAACAAAATTCTGAAGTGTTTACTATATAGCAGCCAACTGACCCTATTTCTATTTTAAAATGTTACTGTTCACATACATACAACATATCACTGAAACCTTGCATGCACAAGTAATGAATTTATCAGAGGCTTTGTAAATATCAAAGAAATGAACTATTTTAAAAAACCAAGGCAAAGAAAAAGGAAAAAGTGAATAGGTAAATCTGTCTACTATGTTTTATGCTTTTCAAGACATGGATGCCTATTCACTGTTTATAAGACTTGCATACACCGATGCAATTAATTTGGACCTGCTGTAAAGGACAGCTCCAAGTTAAATGATATCTGACATTCTTAAAAGCCAGTTTCATCTTTTTTGTGAGAGTTTTCCCGTCTCTGCTTTGTGTGAGTGAGATCCTGAATTTGTTTCAGAACTTCTCTACCCTCTTTTCATTCCTTCTTCATAATTATCTTCATTTTTCTCCATTGCCTTAACAATTTCTTCTTGACACTTGTTCCATATTAGTTACTCAGTAATAATCTGTCAGTGCTTCATTTCTTGTTCTACTTTATGTTTTGCCAATATGGATGTTGTAGAGGATTCAGAAGAAAAATGTGGTAGCAGTTCTGTTGAAAATGTCTTGACCTTGGATTGGGACACACATGGGGGCGCAGACATTGGTCATAGGACTCTGACAGGTAAACTGATAAGAAACAAGTTTGTCAATAAAGGGACAGTGAAGACAATGATATGCAAGGATTGGAATTTGCAGACTGGGTTGAATACTGTGGAAGTTGGTCAGAATATCTAAATCTTCACTTTTGACAAGGCTGAAGTGTGTGATCTCATTATGGGAGTCCCACCGATGGAAGTTCTACATCAAATAATTATTTTGCAAGAGACAATTCATGGTGTCAACTGTCAACTAACTATGGGATGAGAAGGGCAGAAAAGACTTCAGTGCCGGCGACTAGGGAGAACAGTTTAACCCCTATGGTAGTTATGCCACACTAGCATGGCCTTTATAGTAAGAACTTTGATATAGGCGGCATGTCAAAGCACCAAACAGTTACTACTGGAGGAAATAACTACTCTATTGAAAATATTTTAACTAATCACATGGAGAGGCATGTACGTTATTCTAGTGGGGATGGGATATTGGGCCCTACGCCTATGTTGCAAACCTCTTTGAAGAGTCCAGGTGGGATAGGCAGAAATGTATTAAACAAGAGTAAAAGGCTGCATGTAACACTTCGAACTTAATTTAGAATAATCATAATGAATTAGGGAATTATCCGGTTAATTAATAAAGTTAATTAAGTGGAAAGGGAGATGAGTATTTAATTTTGGCCATATGACTAACCCAAATCCATTTTTTAGAAGCCCAGCCTTGGTTATGTGTAGACGCAATGTTAATGGACTCTTATAGTTGGCTCAACAAATCAAAAATCAGAACCCAAATGAATTTTGGGCCTTTGGGTCAGCACATTTCTTCCCAAGTCCAAGAATTTCTGCAACCCACCTCACCTAGCTTTGGCTCAACAACTAGGAGTGAACCCAAATGGACCTTGGGCTGATGGGTCAACCGATTTCTCACTAAAAACCCTGAGGGTTCAGCAGCCTCATCCATTTGTTGAGAGCAAAACACTTGGTTTTGCAAAGGTAAAACTCATTTGGCACCTTGAGGAGAGGCTAGGGCTTCCATCACCAACTTGGCTCCATTTCTCCCTTCTAAAGTCAAAATCAGCCAAGGTAACCTTCATGAAACTTAACCCTTTTTTCTTCCTCTTCAATTTGACCAAATTGATTTTTCGTTTGGAGCATTTTCATCTACCACCCGAGATTGAAACTTGTTGGTTGGTGCTTTCATGGTGGAATTTCGGAGGTTGAGGCCAGAAGGATGGTTAGGTAAGTATCCTCTTCCCATTTTGATGCATTTTCTGCTAGTTTGAGACTCATATCACTGCCTTATAATATGAGCCTTTATTTTGTGCAAATTTGCCCAGAATTTGGAGTAGTATTCTAAAGTTTTTGATCTAGGGATAACCAAACCCAAATTTGGGGTCTTGTGTTAGCTAGGTAAGTGTCCTCTAAATAGTCATTGGTAGTTTAATTCTATGAGTATTTGGTTTGCTATTATAAATGATAATTTAGAATAGTAATTGTCTAATGTTGTAATCATAGGGTGGTCTTGGTACTGTTGATAGCCTTCAAAAAATTGTCCACAAATGAGATAACTGGGGTTAATTTTTTATTCCTTACATATGTTCAATTTAATCTTATATCTGCTACACATGTATAATTTTAAATACTAAATGAATAACTGGCTATCTTATATGTTGTGATTGGACCTTATGAGTCCATGGTGGAGTTGTGCGGCTGCCACCCATACATTGTACTTCGATCGAGTACCAAGTTGTGATCAAACCCCTGAATGCACTGAGCTCTCGTTGTGCTCAATAAGGAAGTGGCGCCATGGATGGGCCTTTCCCAATATGATTAGCCTTTAATATGTTGTATGTGATTATTGGTATGGAACAGTGGTCACTGATAGTTCATCTATTTCATTTGCTAATACGATTGATGTTTCTTATGCTTATACGATTTAATGCATATATGTTGATTAATTTAGTACATATGAATAGAATTTACCTCTGGTTAATAAGATTTGCATCTCACCTCATTTCATGCGCTAACTATTTCAGGTGAAGGCTTTTCGGATAAGGACAAAGGGAAGCAAATGAATGAACATCCATGAGTTGAGACCCTCTGTGGGAAATGCTATACTTGGGTTAATCTAACTTAGGATAGATGCTAATTTTGTTATTTTTTTGTATAACATCATCGTGTAATTATATTGCCAAGTGTAAGTATTTTAGTGTTTGATAAACAATGATGTAACTAATAAGAAGCTACACCTTATACAAATTTGGAATCTGATATATGCACTCATTTATATCTAATATGGAACCTTGCTAATCTTGAGATATGACTTATTATTTGAGATTGTAATCATGTGTTGCCTTAAATGTTGATTTGAACTAGTAATATATGAAACCTCTATGGGAATTTACATTTGAATGATAAAAGTAATGGCTTTTGCATCCTTTGATGTCAAGGTTCATGATTTGCTAATATATGATAAATGGTTGGATAGAGAAAACCTCTAAGTTTTGAATTTGATTAGAATTGGTATGCTGAATAATTTAGATAGTAGGATGCTGTTAGAACTTTACAAATTAAGGTTAAATGACCTTAGGATGTTGTTGGAGAGAGGTCTGGATATGAGTAGGACAAAATTTGGAGAGTTTAGGTGCAAAAGAAGGTAGAATCGTAGCCAAAACCACTTAAATTGTGGTCAAGGGAGTTCCAGAAGTTAGTGGTGCCGTAGCGAGGCGTTGTCCATGATTTTCACCCAGGAGGGTAACAGAGAGCTAACTCGCCATGACGAGCTTCCCTTGCACCACGGCTGGCGTCAGAAGGCAAGTTTGGAGAGTTCCAAGAGGCTTTCTCGCTGCAGTGCCACATAGGCTTGCCGCGATGCCTCGTGAAAATTTGAATAGTAGGTTCCCAAGTTCACCTAAGCAGTGGCACGGAAAACCTGAGTCACAACATAAGGTGCGAAATTTTAGTTTTGAGTTCTAGTAGCCATTTATGCCACAGCGCAAGTATACTAAGTCACAGCAGGAGTCTCCAAACTTGGTTTTAGATTTCAGTAACCAACTTAGCCGCGACAAGAAAAGTTAAAGTTACAACAAAAATTCCCAAACTCTTATTTTAACTAAGAAACCTTGGATTCTCTCATAATAATGTTATGTGATGACTTGGAAACACTTATAAGAGGATTTTGCAAGGTGGAATCAGTGGTTAAATGAATCAAAGGCTTTTAATTAATAATTGGAATCACTTATAGATTCAAATGATTTTGATTGTTTGGCTAATAACCCTAATAATATCAGGGTTCAAATTCTCTCACTTTTTCTTAATTTAATTAATTATAATGACTTAGACCTTGATTTATGATCATTAATCATGCAATTAAACCTAATCACTGTAATTAGGAATTAAGGTTGTTACACTATAAGTCCAAATTGAGTCACATAAGCCCAATGTAGTTATTGATGATTGCACAATTCATGTAACTGGCTCTAAGCCTTTATCTCTGACATACACAGTGGAACTGACCCCAAATGAGGATAAAGAGAGTAAAGCCTTATCACTAATCCCAGTTGAATGAATATTGGAATGCAACTGTACCCAAGCCTTTAGATCCAATTGCTCAAATTTCATCGGATTTATGTGGCACTGATCCTAGTTGGTGTGCACAAATGGCAGGAATTATCAAAGTTAACATAGATGGCTCTTTCATATGTCCACAATGATAGCTGGCATAGGTGTGTTGTTTCAGAATCACCAAGGTAGAAATGTTGAAGGTTACTGTGCTCCTATTTTGTCTTCCTCAGCCACCATGACAGAGGTTTTGGCCATGAAGAAGGCTATTCTGATGTCTCTTGATCTACATTTGAATAACCTGGTTATAGAATCTGACTGTGACTCATTGGTTAAAGCTGTCCAAGGAGCTCATATTGCTATGGAATGGAGCTGTACTACTTTTGTTGAGGATATTGTCTCTCTCTTGGAAGTAATTTTATTAATATTTCTTTTGTTTGGGTTAGTAAACATCCTAAATTGGCTGTAGATCGGTTAGCCAAGAATGCCTCAAAGGATGTGCCCCTTTGGTTGGGTTTCATCACCCCTATCCTCTTTAGCAATTATTTTATCAGTCGAATCTGCAGGTGTTCAACTTATGTTGGTTAAATCTGCCTGCTGGCAGATTAATGTGTGCTCTTTCTTCCTTCGTTTGCAATGAACATGTATCTAGCCAAAAAAAAATCGCTAGAATAATTTTATAACATCATCAATAAAATATCCATTTATAAACCTCCATAAAACCCAAAACAAATAAATTGTTCACAATGGGAACAATGCTCTGTAATATATACTGGTTTGCAAAATATGAACAGAACATCCAAATCAAAGAAATGATACAATATTGTGCATTTGGACAGTAAAAATTAAATGGAATAGGGACAAATTTGCTGGAACATGTAATTTGAGAAATACCATTATTCCAGATGAAGGAGTATGCTAAGAATATGAGTTATCGAGTGAAGAACTTCTCTTTCTTTATAAGAATCAAAAGCAAATCCGGAGGGTCACAAGTATGAAATTTTATTTTCCCCTTTTCTTTTCCTAATTTTTCTCTCAATCAAAGGGAAGTTCGAAATTATAAAGGCCGTAAATTTAAGGTACCTTCAACATGGGGTTCTCCATGTATAAACTCTCCAAGAACCAAATCCTTATCCAATACAATGAAGGTATGCTCTGCAAAAACCATCCATAACGCTCCTTAGTACATCAAAGTTCAAAAATAAAATAAAAAATCCACTGCCTAATGACAATGGAAATACAGCCATTTTCCATAGTGTTCATGCAAATTGAAAGGAAATTTACCCCAAAAAATTGGACAAAAAAAAAAAAAACACAAACTCTGACATCCACAAATGTACACAAAATAGGATAAAATACCCAATACGAAGTCAGCTCTGCAAAAACCGTCCACAACTCTCCTTAGTACATCAAAATTCAGAAATAAAAGGGAAAAAAATACACTGGATAAAGACAAAGCTTAAAAAGACAGCCATTTTCCATAGTATTCATATAAATTGAAAGAAAAAGGAAAGCCCCCAATATACAAACACAGTCTTTCAAAAATACAAGCAAAAGGTGTGTGTGTGTGAGAGAGAGAGAGAGTAACTGTTAGGATCTTGAGACCATGAGAGCTGCATCTGGTACTCCTGGTCGAGGGTAAGGGACTCAGACCCCGTAGCTTCAAGAAGAGATGAGTCTTGCATCCACTGGTGATACTTCGGGACGTGGGCTTCCATGTATGGCACGAATATTACTTTTTCTCCTTCTAAGCTCACTCTCTCCTTGCTTCTCTCATGCGTCCCGATCAAGCTGCTCTCAAGCTCCAGATCAAAGGGTCTGCACTCGGTAGCCATGGCCATGACCGAACCAAGGGTCTTTTTTATTTTTCGCCGGTGAACCAAGGGTCACCCTTGATCTCCGTCCATGAAAGCAAAACAAATACATGTTAATGCGGGTGTGAGACAGTTAAAAATATTTTTAAAAAAAGGCTATTTAATTTTATAAAAATTAATTTTTTTTTTCAATTTTTATTAGTGAATAGCTAAATTTGAGTTGTTTGATACATGTAATTAAAAATAATAAAATAAAAACAATTTTAAATATTTATTTAAAAAAAAATAAAATAATAAAAATTATTAAATAATAATTAAAATAATAATAAATATTGTACAAAGCAAGAAAGCAGCTGCCAAACGTGCCCTGACCCAAAACCTGCTTTCTTTACTAAGGAAATAAAAAGTTGGAAAATCTCTCTTAAAGCATAAGTTAAAAAGGTATGTATTCTTATTTAAAATAATCAATTACAAATTTATCATTTATTTATATAACTTTTTTTTAATTTTTATTGCTGTCAAGTCATTCCATTTATTTTAATTTTATATATTATATGTTTATTTTTATTAAAATAGTTTATATATTTATTGTAATTTTTTAATTAAATAAAATAATTAAAATAAATATAGCAAAATATTTATAATTATTTATTCATTGAAATAATAACGATTACAGAGTTATTTCTATGTATGTCATTTTTAATAAGTTAATAGCAAAGAAAAGTTTTTAAAATTGAGTGAATTATATAGATAAAATTGCTTGTTAGATAATTTTGCTAATTAATTTTTTGTTATAGTAATTTTTACAAAACCCCATTTTAAAAATAATTTTAAGATAAATAAACATTTATAACAATCTTAGAATTTTAACTCTAAAAAAAAAAACGACTCATTTAGATGCAAATACGTTGGCAAGTGGCACATAAACTAGTTATTATAGGTACCTAATAGTCCAAGAACTTCTTAGGGCCAAAAAGGTCTGATCCATGTATCGAAACAACTAAACCCGACAAGTTATTTTAAGCAAGTAACTTTTGTAACTGCACGTGGCTACTTTGATCTAATCACAATCATTAGCTTTCCCTCAAAAAGAATATAAATAAAAGTTCCTTTATGACTAAGGGACATTCAAGATCACACGTAGCAAGATCCCACAAACACAACTAAACCATAGCGGGGGATGGAACTAGAGAGAGAAAAAAAGTGAGAGGGATGAAAATATGTAATAAACATAAATATTAAAAATTTGTTAATTTCTAAAAAAATGCAATTTTAGATATGTATTAAATTGATATAATAATAAATTTTAGTAAAATTAAAAACCAAATACCATAATAATATATAAAAAAAAGAAGTATAATAATATCAAAATAAAGATAACTGCTTAAATACAAGAAAAGTATATATTTGAAATGATATAATATGTATTAGTCATCAGAATCATACTCTTTGATTCTTGATTAAATAAAATTTATTTATAATATCTTTTGTAATAAAATTTTTTGAAATCTCCTTTTTAATGTGTATAACCAAATTATTTGTAAGAAAAATGTCTTTCATTTTATTTTGAAGATGTGTTTTTACAAATTTCATGGTTGAAAAACTCCATTTTATAGATGCAGTAGAATTGGGAAGTGTTAACACAAGATAGATTATCCTAGCAATCAAATGATAAATTTTTTATCTTAGAATCTTCATTCTATCCTCTTTAAGATTTTGACTTTATTTTGTTTGAGCATCTTTATCATGTTCTTAGTTTTAGTGTTTTTTTTTTAAATAGTTAAGCTTTACCATTTTTTTAGAGAAATAAAATAAAAAATAAAAACAAAACATATAAAATAAGGAAATACCTTAACTTATAGCAGTGGGGACGCCAAACTAAACCAACCAATGGAGAGTGGGGACGTCACATAGGAAGAGAAAGCTTATGTTGGAGAAGAAGCATGCATTGCAAAGTGTAAAGTGAAATTGCCCTAGTTGTATTGTCATAATGTTATGTGAAGATAAAAGTAAGAGTCTTATGATGAAAGAGGGTGAAAGCTTTTGCAGGAAGCTTTCATTTGATTTAATTTTTTTCATTTTAACATATTTTATTTTAGTTATTTTATAAAATATATTTTTATGATTAAAATCAAATATAGTTATGTCTTCAAAAGCATATCTTAGAGACTTTAAAAAATTAAAGGAGGTAGATTAAAAATTTTAGGAAGGGAAACAATATTATATAATATAAATATATGCATGTGAATTTTTCTTAAAATGGTAGTTGCCATTAAAACCAATAACCTCGATCTAACCCTAAGCATAGCTATGCTAAGCTTCCCATAAGCTTATAACTACTACATACAATCTCTTAAGCTTTAACTCATGTTGCTTTTGTGGTTGAATAAGACACCTCTCTCTCTATAAGGTTTCTTTCTTAATTTATTACCATATCCAATCCAAAAACATTTGGTGCACCAGGTAGGGTGTGTATTCTCGCTCTTCATTTCAAGGATCATGGCTTAGACAAGAAGAAATTGTTTCCTTAACCAAGATAATAACTAGAGCATCAGAGTTTGAAGTGAAGTCTAACTTCAAGAGCATCACCAAACTGCCTTATAAGGTAGCAAGGGTGAAGGGCATGAAGTCTGAAACCATCACATCACCCGAAGTCAAATAGATCCACTAAATCTAGTTGAAAGCCTAGAAGTGGGTCATCCCATTAACCTGGCACAAGCAAGAAACGTCATCAACCTATTATAAATAGATAATACCCACAATTTAGCATATGTAGGTGGCCTAGTCAATCAAGCATGGTAGGCACCTCAAGCAACCTATGAGCTAACAATCTCAAGAACTTTTAGATGCCAATGGACATATAACAACAATTAATGGCCATAAAAGAAAGGTCACACCTAGAAGAAGGTGCATGAGAACAAAGAGAAATAGTAGCCGGTAGTGTTACCTAAACTACAAAAATGCAATCTCAAGCAAGCCAAACTAAAAAGGATGTGTAAAGCCTTTATAGATGAAGATTACGCACCCTTAGAAAATGGTAACACCAAATCCTTGGCAAACAACATAAGTAATATGTTCTATAAAAAAAAGGTGCAAGAAGATGCCCTTATGTGTTTGTTTTTATTGCTTTCATAATCCTTAGTATGAATTGATTAATTGATATAGAAGGGTTTTTAGGCATTTAATCTAGAAAAACTATACTTTTATTCTTAAAACATTAACATTTGTAAAATAGAATCACAAAGGCATACAGTGGAAAATTCAACATGAAACACTACTAACATTTAGCCATAGCCAATAATTGGAGATGAAATGGAAGCAAATCAAATTTAGAAATAAGAAAATCACGAGAAAAAGAAACTCATTTGTGATTTTATGATTAATCAAGTACTCAAATGTGATAATGCCAAGAAAATATAGAAGAAAGCCTTTCAGTTATGAGCCTTGTCAAATAGAAAAGCTAGTTAGAGAACTTTTTGTATCTTACTATCAAAGAACATAACTTTGTAAAAAAAAAATCATACACTAGCCAATAATAATCACCCTTTTGCATAAAAAAACTCCTTAGTGGCACAATTTTAATTAGTGGGAAAAAAGGATTACTAGTGTACCAAGTTTGTTAGTCTACTTGAGTTTCTACTATTTGGCTTATGTTTCTATTATTTGGCTATTTTGCATTCTTATCAATAGGTCACTCTAAAGGTTATGCTACATTTCTCTTTGTACCAATTATGTTTACAATGTCTTTTTAACATATATATTTGAGTCTCTTGAAATGAACATCAAGTATTGTAAAAGTAAGACAACCAAGCTACAACCTTTTTGCTTTTTACATGATAATTAATTACCTTATAGATGGATTATTTGTAGTGGAAGCTATTATTTATCTTACTTTTAACATAAAGTTGTAAGGAAAATTACACATCACATAAACATATAAACTAAAACATCATATCAATTCATATTACTGAGTATTTAGCTAGCATGATTACTAGGGTGATCATCCTTAGATAGGATCTCACCATGCATATTTCATTAAAAGTTTAGCCTTTGTAGGTTTTTAGCATCTACCTATATACATAATCAAATAGTAAAATGTGTCTTAAGTCACATATACATAACAAAGTACTAACTGAGTTAGATTAGGGAGCTATTATACAATAAAAGAGCACCGTAAAACTACATAATTTCTCTAGTCTTCTTGAAACCTAATTATTAAGGTTTGACATACCCATACTAGGAGGGATTTCTTGGAACTCTTCAATAAATTTTGTGGTCTTCATATTAATTATGACTTTCACCTGGCTAATACCTAGGATCTGAACATACATCCATGACATACCTAGTCATCGGCATTCTTATCATCTCAACACATTACCACACATATAAGAATCATAATAAAATTCTCTATAAGATAGTAATAAATTTGAAAATGGATAATTGTTCAATTGCCACGTGTATAGAAAATATTTTCTTTTCATTTCTCTTGTTTTACAAGAAAAAATAACATCATACAAGTAGCTCAAGCGAAATGCATGGTAAAACATAACTCAGCAAGTCAACATAAATCATCTAATAACAGTATCATAATAATGATACTAAACATTTTTACTATTAACAACATCTCATGTTAATTAAACATCATATTATTTAGCATGTTGGGCAATTATCATAAATCTCATCTCTTGAAACATGACTCTGTCGTCCTTAGAAATCAGGTTTAGTTAAATTAACAATATTCATAGGAGCTTCAACTAGTGTCCTATACCACGAAACATAGACCTAAGTTTCTAGAAGAACAACATAACTAAGAATAAAGGATCATTTTCCTTAGCTCTTTTATATTTGCAAAAGATAACCATTAAAGTATCCAATAATAACAAGAAACTAAACCATAAAGATGCTAAGGCATTCCTTAGAGTGGATCTACAATACATGTATAATCAAGGTTTAATAATACATTTTTGAAGAAAAGCTATAGAGATCATCCCTATGAGAATCAAGTACACCCAAAATAGAATCAGAATATCATATATGTTGAAAATCATATTCAAAAGATTCATAAGAATCATTATATTCATATACATCAATTGGGCATATCATGAATCAAAGAACTCAATTGGACTCACATACATGCATTGGATCTTGCAAACAATAATATGAAGATTAGTCTGTTAGATTCTAATAGACCCCATTTGATCATATTATTGTCTCTTTTAGTATTTTTCTATGTCTTCCATATTTTGAGGCCCTTAGTCCATAAAAGATCCATCCAAGATCGCAATTCTAGCTCTGTCATATCATGGTCATCAGTATTCATATAATTGATATCAAGTCATTCATGTTAAGTTCAAGTCCTATATGTTAAGATCAAGTCATATATGTCTAGGTTCCGAACATCCTTGTCATGATATTTCATGTTCAACATATTTTTTCTCAAGTTTAATAAATATGTAAATATGTGTGCATGTGTGTGTGTGTGTGTGTGTAAGTGATTCATGTTAAACATATCTCTTTTGCAAGGAATTTAATTTACCATGTAAAAGCTTACATTTATGGACAAAATAATGTCCAACACCTTGGCTATGTTGAAACCCTTTTCCCACATAGCTAGACCATATAAGCCATAAGTCAAATGCACAAGGGACATTGTGCATAGCTGTGTGGCTCCACACAGCCTACCCATGTGAGCTACTAGTTTCAAGCTGATGTATGCTAGACATTGTTGTATGGCTTTACAAACTTGCCAATGTCCAGCACCCTTATCATTAGAATTTAAAGCATTTAACATGCAAACTTTTCATTTATGAACTTTATGACTTCTATGATCATATTAAACATTTCACAAGCATCATATGACATCAAAACACTATTTAAATCACAACCCTAAAGATCTAAAGCAAGGATTGCCATGTTTGCCATGAAATTAGTTAGAGAGAGAAAGTGAAAGTGATAAAGCTTTTAAGGAGTTTCATCCACATTACAAGATTCCAATCTCAATAAGAATCTCATTCAAGGTATAAAACAACATCAATAATGGAGTTTTGAAGCTTTACCATGAACACATTGTAAAGAGAGAAAATAAAAGGGAAGTGAGGAAGATGAGTATTTTGTTAAGCTTTAAGCACACCAAAGTCATCTTTCCTCAACAAGAGCTCCATCCTAAGAATCAAACAACACTTGAAAGAGCAAAACCATGTTGTCACCATTTTCAACTTTAAAGACCCATTAGAGAGAGAAATATGGAGGTAAAGAAGATGATGCCTTTAGGTTTCCTTAAGCATGTAGCAAGCATTAAATCGCAACAAAAACACCATTTAACCATAAAACAACCATCAACAAGGAAAACTTAAGCTTTAACCATGGATGATCATCAAACTTTAGGGAGAGAAACTATGAAGATGAAGAAGATAGAGAAGCTATAGCTATGGATTCTTAGTAAGACCAAGAAAGTCTGACCTTCTTTCTAAATAAACAATTATTATCATTTGGTTAGTACTAAGTACAAAAATTATTATAGAAAGGTATGGGTAATAAAATTTCCAACTCTTCCTACTTGTTATTTTTGCAACTTTAGTTTGTTTGTAAGAATTATATTTTGATATAGGCTAAAGTTATGTTTTAGTCCCACCAAAATTACACTTTAGTCTAGTTAAAATTATGCATTTGTCTTAAATTTTTAATAATTATATTTTGACTCTAAAATTTTTCCTAAATTTTGTATTTCTCAAATAGTTTTTTTAATATTTTTAGGATATTTTGGCCTTGAGAGTTTTAAAAATTAAACTCTTAGGTATTTACTTCCTAATTATTTTCATTTAACAATTATGAAAAATATTAAATAATCCTTAAAAATTCTCTAAAATTCCTAATAAATTCTAGATAATTCTAAAAAAATTTCTTTATGTTTTTATAAATATAGATTTCATTAAATCTTCATTATTTGACTGTTACTTAACCTTTGCATATTTTTCTAATCTTAATAATTTGTTTTAAATTTCATAAATATTACTTAATAAATTCTAATGGGAAGAAAATTTTACTTAGGAATTTTGTCTACAAAATTAAATTTACCTTAGTGGAATAATTCTAGGTATTTTTCCTTGATTTTTTCTTCCATCTCATACGTAGCTTTCTCTAGGGTTAGCCTTTCCCAAATGACTTTGACTAAAGAGATAATGTTATAACCTATTATTATCATTCACTTGGTACAATGGAATGTCCATTTTAGCCATAGTTTTCATTACAAAACTTTTAGTAGTAGAAGATCAACTACTAAATATATCAAATTGACTTCCAATATTTAGAAATGATCTTCTTTCACATTTTAATTCATAGTTCACCTATAAATATCTAGTTTTGTCTAATGGATCATATGTATAGTGTCACATCCAATATTCTATACTAGGCCAAACTCCTAAAGAGTAATAAGAGGATGGATTAAAAGTGATTAGAAGCCTAAAAAAGGTGAAGGATTAGGGCTAAGAATGAAATAAAGGCTAAGAAGAGGTAACTACAAAAGGTTTGCAGTATAGTAAGAGAAATATTAGAAAAGTAAAAGAAGGCATATCTCGTATTTTATTTAGGGAAAATTACGTTTAGGGACCAAGAAAGAAAAAATTTATTTTTAAGGACCATTACCATTAGGTTAAATGGTTTGTTGCTAAGTTTAGTGGTAATCATCGTAAAACAAGTGCTAATAGGTCCTTAAGAATAAATATATTCACTTTTTGGTTCTTTATTATAATTCTCCCTTTTATTTAAGCTTTGACCTCACAAAAAGTTAAAGGAAAAAGAAAAAAAGAGTCAAAGACCAAATAAGAAAAGAAAATAAAAAGAAAAGTTGAGAAAGACATAGAAATAGCAATACCTGTACAAGGTAATACAACATAAAATTGAAAATACAAAGAGTTAAATAAAAAGTAACATAGAGTGAGACAAAGTTATTTCTCCCTATATATGAGTTAAATAAGCTAACAAAAAGACCTAGAAAGCATAAAACAAGTTAAAACACTTATGGCACAAAAAATTGAGAAAACCAATACCATAGAGTTATTTTGAGCTATTTTATACTATGTTGAGCACTTGTAGGCCAGAAGAGTTAGCCCGAGGGTTTTAAAAGGTCCTAAAAAGGAATATAGAGCTTAAATCTATAGAAAAACTAAGCTAGAATAAAGAAAATTAAAGTGTAGCAAAACTAGTGGTACTTTTGTAATTATAAGCAACTTTAATAAAGTAGCTTTAAAAAAATGGTCCTTCGTCCAACCCTAATTTCTACTACCTCAAACTCATTTGTAGCAATTCCAAGCTTTGTTAATGGTGTCCATGATAGAGAGAGGAGAGAGAAACGAAAGGCCAAGCTAAATAAGTAGGTTTTCGCGTTCTTTTCGCATAGCTTTTAATTTTGAAAGTGATTTCTCTCTTTAAGAGCTTCAATTTAATGGTTTTAAATTTTATTTTAGAGATATTTTAGTTTCCATCAAGAGGGAAGGAAGTGCTCTTTTTAGAAAACCAATCAGTGGGAAAAGTAGAGTATTGAATAAGCCTCAAAATAAGGTCAAGCATGATATGTTTTAAGCCATGATTTCATGAATTTCCTTACTTCTTCATCATGTGTAGAGAGAGAAAGCCTCTTTATAGATTTATTCCATACATTTGATGATATCAGGCATGTAGAAGTCATCTAGGGTGTGAAATTAGAGAGAAAATGGTTAGAAATCAAAGAAAACTCCGAATGGAGCATCTCGCGCATAGCCTTGGGTACCCCATAAGAAATGGCATTAGATGAGCTTTCTTTTTATTTCTAATGAATTTAGAGGTCTTCTAGAGAATTATAAAGGTTAGGGGAAACATTGGTCTAAATTATAGAGGCTAAATGTGAAAATTGAATTTTTTAGATACCTATGAAACCCTAGCCTAAGTTGATGAGTATCTGTGTGTATGGCATTGTGTTTGAGGCCTTTAATGAGCTCATTTTGAGTCTAATAAACTATCTAAAAAGTTAGAATAAGATTTAGATGCATAGGGATATGGCTTTTGATAATTGCTATAAGGGTACGAATATGTCAAGTTAAGAAATGACTAAAGGAATAGTGCAATAACCAAATGAATAGTAAAATGCTAATTTTGGGATCAAAATAAGAATTTAGGGTGTAATATCATATCTATCTAGCATTTAATATGTATCAAAACTAGCTAAAAGCATCTATTTTAATGAAATTAACACTTTTAACAGCAAAATTTGTCGTTATTAAAAGCTAAAATAATTAATTTTTGGCTAAATGAGCCATGTGGATTTATCCAACTCATTTTTCATTCATAACACATTTATTCAATTGGAAATATCACAACTTGAACCATAAATTTTAGGTCCAAGGCATACATCACAAAATTGCATCACACTATCAATTTTTCACATGTTCCATATTCTGATATAAATTTTAAAAATTTATACCTAATTCTAAAAAGATCTAAATCATTCAATTTATAGCTTTTTGGAAAGCTTAGAATGTCCTCTAACTACTATAAAAATTTTAGATAAAAAAATCATGTTTAACATATGAAATCTGATAGAATAGTACTTTGCGTTTGGAGGGCATTCTGTAGCAAATCAGAATTTTCAAAAATTCATATCTCTCTCTGTACAGATCCAAATTGAGTGCTCTTGATGGCTATGGAAAGCCTATGATGTCACCTATATGCTTGTGAAATTTCATAAGCATTGAACTTCATTGGCCCCCTAGATGACATTGAAAACTAAACTAATAATATAAATAGTAACAGTGACAGTTTTTGTATAATTTGACCAACTTTAAAAATTCATAATAAATTCTCTAGAGCTCCAAAAATGGTATTCTTTGACTCTGTGAAAAGCTCTAGATGATATTTATATGCTTGCTAAATTTCATGTAGAAATTCATCTATTTGGTTAGACTTTGGGTAGGGCATGAATATGGCTCAAAATAGTCATATAATGATTCCAAATGGTCTACAATGACTTTCCTCTTGAACCATAAACATTTGAGCACGTCCAACACTACAACTATAGTATATAGAAGCATCAAAATGGGTCCATACCATTATGGAACTCAAGATCACCCTTCCACTTGTTCTTATATACATATACACTAAGGTTCAATGATGTCAAAAACTCACATATTCATACATTAGGTTCTAAATTTGATTCATACATCATAATTACATTCTTTTACACATGCTCAAGACTTCACAACTCATAATTCACTTATACATACAAACTTTGATATCAAATTACATAAATTTCTATTCTACTATCGAAATCTCATTCTTCAAGCTCCTTAGCTTCCATTTCTTGCTCCATAAAGCTCACTTAGATATGGTTAGACATAATGTGGGGAAGAGTGATATTCAAAGAATCCCAATAGTTTTTTTACCCTTTTAAGCATATATATATGGTACATATTCAGGCCAAAAAATGCAAGCATGCCATAAAAACTTCTAGTAAACATACATAACATGTTTTCATGTCACATACACTCATTGAAGTTAAGCATAGGCTCTAAGGGCTTTTGGTCTAGCTTCACCCATTTTTTTAGGACTTTTGGATTTGTCTCACCCACTTTTAGGGATTTTTGGCTTTATCTCATTTATTCTTAGAGACTTTTGGCTTTTTCTCACTCATTGTAAGGAACTTTTAGCATAATCTTACCCATTAAGAGCCATCTTGCATTCAAAACACATTTCAAGAAGCATAATGGTACCAAAATATTCAATCAATGGCTATAGACTTATTTCATGATTCAAATATACACTCAAGCATCAAATGACAATCAAACATCTAAGAAATGCATGTAAGAAAGGATAGAGAGCAACCTTAAGTCAAGAAACACAAGCTTTTTTCTTTAGACTTTACTTTCCCTTCTTGGCCTCACACACACAACTAGGAGGAGCTTGATTTGCTTAGTTTATATACATCAAATACGACACAATTATATCATTGGAACTAATTCTAGCCTCACATAAACTCTACACAACCATATTTTAGCTTATGGTTCCATATAAGGGCATAATGAAGTAACCTATATAATTCATGATCTTGGCTCTAATTTCTCATTCAATCAAAATCTCATAACTCTATTTAAACTCATTAGAGTCATCGTAAACTCATTTCAAGGAGCCAAACACAAGTTGCTTCTTTATGCTTAAAAAGTAACCTAAACTTCCATTTTTCAAACTATGGTTTCTAAATTCAAACCAATAGTTCTTTTAGTGTTTATAATTTATATCTAGACCATTTATATTCTTGGAATTAAAGAAAACTCTCCCTAGATACAATTTCTCCTTCTTGGCTGAGATGCACATACACTTAGAGAGCTTATAGAGTTTTCTTAGTTTCCTTAGGGAATTTGCCATCCATGAAGCTTCCTAAATGTCTTATGAACTCATACATACTCTTATATAAGATAGATTATCATTAGAAATCTTCAAAATTTCCTAGGTGCAACTAAAATCCTAGGCATCATAACTTGATTTCTAAAGCTTCTCTTTTAGTTTCAATTGCATATTCTTGTTCCTCATGCTCTAAAACCCTTGTTCCTACCTTGCTATGACTTGAATTCATTCTCTCCTAAATGGGCCTAGGTTTGGCCGAAACTCACCCTTAAGGAACAACCAAGAAGATGTAAGAAAACTTATAATATTTTCCTTTGTTTTCAAGTTTTTTCAAGGAGCTTTCTAAAGCTTCCAATCTCTCATTCAAACTCCCTCTTTTTCCTTCTAAACTAGCCACAAAAAATCGCCAAATAAATCATCAAAATCATGAGAAGAGAGAGGAGAAAGTGGAGAAGAGGTTTGGTGAAGGAGAAGGCACGAAAAAGTGAGATTCTTACACTTTCAAGGCTTCTTTCTCTTCCCCCTGCTCCCTCACTTGGTGTGACACTTTGAGTTGCCCTTGAATATGTTTTGGACTAGAGGAAAGTTAGTTAAAAGGCTGGGCAGAAGTGGGACATGATTTAAAGAGCAAAAGGCCAAGTTATAACACTTTTTTCAAAATTTCAATTTAGTCTCTCATTTTGGTTCTTTCTGTTTGGGCTCATTTCAACTTCTTTTTTAGAACTATTTTTTTCGTCATAAAATTTAAGTTCTATAATTTATAAAATGTCTTTGATTTCACCTAAAATTGGATTTAAAATCTTACTGAATGATTTGGTCAAAGTTTCAGTTAACTAATACTCTAAAATGTAAACCGAAGGAGTTTTAATTATTTTAGGGGTTCTTATGGTTTTTAAGGCCTTAAGAACCTTGAAAATTTTAATTTTTTTCATTTAAAGATCTTTCCTTTAAGTTTTATAAAAGTTGTCTAAAATTATGAAAATGTCACTTGACTTTGTAACTTTCTGTTTGTCTGTTTCACTCCGATTTTAGGTCATCATTAGCTTTGTATTCTTATTTCTATATGTCTAAATCATTATTCTAATCTTGTTTAGTCTCTAATTATTCAATTTAGGGGACTTCCTTTTGTAATCTCCTTAGTTTTAAGACTTTTAGAACAATTGGGTATTACATAGGAGTTTGAGTTACTTAGGAATAGTTACCTATGTGAAATCCTAATTTAGAGCTTAGATGAAGGGCAAGCAAGAAATACTAGCTAGGCAACCAAGTTAAAAAAATTTTATACTTCATTTTAAGGCAAATGGTGAGCTAGTTGAGCCTTAGAAATTCAGTCATTTAGTTAAGAAAAGAAAGTCTTAGAAAAAGAGTCCTAAAGTGCCTTAAAAGAGGCGAAATTGCATAAGTGATAATTCACATATTTTTTATATTTTTACCTAGTAATTTTTGGATTTTTTATTCATGAATTGATGACACTATGAGCTTTAATTAGATATTATTTAGTTTAGGAAATAAAATCCCATCTAGAGCTATTCATAGGCAGGGCCAGGTCATATATCAAGCTTATTTTTATGCTCATGGCCCAATCTAACCCGAACAATCCCAGTTTTATGTTAGTCTAGGGTGGATTAGGACCCCTTAGGCCATTTTTTTTTCTTTATGAATTGATACTTGCAATATAAATATATCTTTTTGCAAATTTATAGGTATATATTTCAAAATAATGGACTTCTATAATTCTTATATTTTTATTAGTAATAAGAAAATAGCCCCGTATTATCAAGTAAAATATAAGTTATACTATCATAATTAGCCTTAAGTAAATATGTATATTTTCATTATTCAACAAAAGAAATATTAGTAAGTAGGCTTGTTAATGATGAAAACAATTAAGAAGTAGAGAGGGTTTAGGTAAATAATGAAAGCTACAACATGCAGAGAGAATTAGATAAAATAAGAATAAAAAAAAGTGTAAGATGGCAAAATGTTGATAACTAAAAAAAAGAGTAACTATTGGTTTAGGTTAGGTAAAACAGATCTTCACCCATGACCCAGCTCGACCCGGTATAATTTTATTTAAATTTTTGCTCATTTACATTTTTGACCCTCATTGACCTGACTCGATTAGGTCAGGTTAGGGCAGACCCATCGGCTTTAACAGGTCAATGAACACCCCTAATCCCATCTTTTGGAATTTTATTGAATAAATTAAGCATTTTAATGATTTTATTTCATGGGCTTTGATTTTTATTTCATTTTTTTCTTTATTAAAGGAATTTCATAAAGGGAAGCACATTTAAATATGGAAGAAGGAGACTTGGACTTTCTCATTTCATGCGTGGCAAACTAATGCACATATTCACGTGGGATTGGATGCTTTCACAGCTCATAATCACATGTATAAATCCACATAACTCACTTCAATCACATCTCATACACGACATTCATGTCCAGGGAGGCTCCAGGCTCAAGTTCTGCTTTGAAGGCTATATGATTCACTCACATTACACACACTCATGAGGTCACACTCCATATGGATAGCACAACACTCTTACATATTCATTCAAAAAGAAAATCATACAATTAGGCATTGGCACGTCTAGACTCATGGAAATAGGAATGGCTGATTCACGTTCCTCCATTTAATCACACATTCACTCATTCACTCACCCAATTACACACTCTCAGGCCTATTTGTAGCATTCACACATTCACACGTTCACATATTTAGTTACTCACGTTGCCACATTCTTCTTTCATGTAAGGGGGCCCACATTACACACCTATACATTGTGACACATCCAGATCACATTTGCAGTCTCACATTCACTGATTCATTCACATAAGGAAGGTTTCATGTGGTTGGAATGGACACATAATTACACAAATTCCAGGGGTTGACACATACACTCTCACAATCACATTTGTATGTTACACGTATTCAACACAAGCTCACACATGACATGCATGAGGGGGTCCAGTCTACTCATTCACGAAAAGAAAGCTATGGGTTAGATAAGAAATTTTAGATGCAAACATATATGGGAAGAAAAAAGTAGCTACACAGACCTCTCCCTCACTTAATACACAAATCACAGCTCACTCATCATTCACACGTCCATAGGTTCTTTGGAGGAAGAAACACACTTAAATCACATGATGGAGAGCATAAGGAATAAGCCACGGGTTTAGGGTTCAAGGAGAAACATAGAACAGAGGAGGCACAAAAGAGAAAAGAGCATATCGCCCATGAGGCAAAACAAGAGCTATAGGAGGCTACACATCCATCCATTCATATGGAGGAGTTATCTTTCATACATCACTCCATACACTTGCCACAACACTTCCAGATCACAGAAGCATGTGAAAGGTGAAGAGAAGAAGAAGCACGAGGGAAAGGCACAAGATAAAGGATTTATCATGAGGAGAAATTCATATGGCTGGCTAGATGGGGAATTACGTGGAATAGAGAGGTCCAATAACACACTGTCTCAGGTTCCACTAGGAGGTTAGATTCTCACGAGAGGACCCACTCCATACAACACACTCTAGAGAGCTCACATGGATGAAGAGGCACAGGAACGAATGGAAAAAACATACTACTATCAGAATTTGGATGCTACAAGACATGTAATGCTTTTAATTCAATTAACACGTAAGATCACTAATGCCAATTGGAGGAAAGAAGAATCACGTGAGAATCTTGGGGATAGGTTTTAAAGAAAAGGAAGCACGTGATTGAAAGAAAGAAAAAGGTGAGAGGCTTAGGGGTTTAAAAGGAGGCAGAAACGTGAAAACAGAGAGACAAGGCATCATTATTCCCATTCATCTTTAAGCTCAAGAATGGTGGCTCCCTTTTTTGAATCCTTCATCAATTCTTCAAATTAATGGAAGCTTAATCACCTTGGTAGCTAGTTGAGAATGTGACTTCCATGGATGAAGATTTGAGCTCTAAGATTCATCTCCAAATTTGGCTAAGTCCTCTTCTCCTTATCCCTTATTTTTAGCACTAATTTCCTTGTTTAATTTGGCTAGGTTTAGCTTGTTAAATGAATATTTTAATGGCTGATTGTATTGGATTCATTTGTTTTGTAATTTTGATTGCAATTTAACATTTGGAAACTTATTTTGATACCTAAGTGTTTGTAAAAATTTTAAACTTAATGGCTGTCCAATTTGCTAGTTATTTCCTCTTATTTCTAGGCCATTTAGTGCAATAGTCATTGTATTAAGTACTTGAAATTTTGTGTAATTTTTGTACTTGAGGAAATCTTTAATCTAATCAATTGATTAGCATCTTTAAGTGAATTGTTCAGTGACTTTATTAAACATTTATATACTATTATGGTGTGTTTTTATTTATCACTCAAGTGGTTAATTTTTCATGATTCTTTGTGGTTGCAAAATTCCTTGATAATTAGTAATTTGAGTCTTGGATGATAATTTAAGAATTTTTAATAAGAATACACTAAGAAGCAAGAAGTTAAGTCCAAGTTTGGTATATTAAAAGGGAGTAAGGATAATTAAATTTTAAGAAGTCCATTCAAAAGCTAGTTACCACTATTTGCCTAGTTATTATCATCACTTAGTTTTAAATTTTTAGTTCTTGTTATTTTCTTTAATTCATTTAAATTTTAGTAAATCAAAACCCCCCAAACACCTTTGGTTTAATTACACTAGGAGAACTCTTTCATAGATAATTAGAAGCAAACTCTTTAGGAAATGACCTAGGTTGTGCCTCTAGCCACACACTTTTATTACAACCTAGTATCTTTTGAGGCCCTTCGACAAGATAATTCTCAAAATTAGCACAATTACCAGGGAGTTTGGATTCTTAATTATTTAAAAAGGTTTTCTAGGTGTCATAACTCTATTTTAGCTCTGTTTTTGTGTAGTTTTTGTTCTATTTTGAACTTAGTTTTTGGTCTTTTTAGTGTTGTGAATCAATTGCTCTACTTGTTAAAATTTTTGTTTAACTTGCCCAGAACATTTTTAAACTTTATATTCCATAGTTTTTGGGTGTGTTGAGCAAAAGTAATGGCAAAGTTATTAGGTATTGTGTTTTTTAGCACATTCTAATGTTTTAGAGCACTTTTTCTAATTTTTTCATATTTTCTTGAATTTTTTAGGATTTTTTTTTAATTTTTTTGGATTTATTTTCTTTATTTTTATGAGCTTCTTTTGTGTGATTTATCCTTGTTTTTAAGTGTCTTTATATATTAGGTAGTTGGTAGTTTAATTTGAATTTAATCCTCTTACCTTTGGGTGTTACTGATTTGATTTTTCAGTGTACTTTGATTTTTCTTAAATCACTTGTCCAGAAAAATTTTGAAACTTGGTATTTTAATGTTTTGGTTGGTGCTAAGCAAAACTCACAGCTGTAGCTATAAGGTAGCCCTTAGATTAGCTAAATTCCTTTACTTTCTTTGAATTTTTCATTTTTCAAGATTTTTTTATTTTTAGAACATTTTCTCTATTTTTTTAGATTTATAGTTTTCGTATTGATTTTTGTGTTATTTCTTAGTTTTTACTTGCCTAATTGGTTTGTGACAAGGTTCTCTAGTGAGAAATTGATTGATTTGGCCATTGAAATTAAAAGAACCTTTTGAATGCAATTAAGAATTAAGAAAAATAGTGATAGTGTAGAAAATAGTAGTAGTACTTCTTCTACTTTTGATTGTATGCAAGGAATTGATTATGTGCTTTAATTTGGTGGTGATAATATGGCTAACCAAGAGTAAGTGAATGCTAACATGAATATGTATGCTTAAGTTAACTTAAATGCGAATGTAAATTTGAATGATAACATGTATGCAATAACCATTAAAGAATTGATAGCTCCTGATGTGCACTATCAAAATATTTGTATATAATATCTAGAATTAGATGTAAATTTTGAGCTTAAATTTAGTTTAATTCATTTACTTCCTAAATTTTATGGACTTGCAAGAGATGACCTTTATAAACATTTGAAAGAATTTCATATTGTTTGTTTTACAATGAAGCCACAAGGAGTTTTAGAAGAACAAATTAAGCTCAAAGCATTCCCTTTCTCTTTGGATGGTATAACTAAAGATTGGTTGTATTATCTTCTTACTGGTGCTATTACTTCTTGGGATCAACTAAAGGGGCTTTTCCTAAAAAAATTCTTTTTTGCTTCTCACATTGCATCAATAAAAAAAGAAATATGTAAGATTAGCTAAAATGGTGGAGAGACCCTGTATGAATTAGGAAAGGTTCAAGAGATTGTTAGCTAGTTGTCTTTACCATCAAATTTTGATCAGCTACTGATTTAGTATTTTTATGAGGGGCTATTGAACATGGACAGAAACATGATTGATACTGCTTCCAGTAGAGCTTTAAGTGATTTGACACTTGCAAGAGCCTGGGAGTTGATTGACAAGATGGCTCAAAATGCACAATAGTTTGGTGTGAGACAGACAATGAAAGGAGTTAATGAGTTATATGCTCCACATTATGATCATAGACTTGAGAGCAAGATTGATGAGATGTTTCTGTACTCCGACAGCTTGCTTTAGCTTAACAACAACTATAGTCAACCTCTATTCCATCTTAGACTTATGCACTATAGTCCTATACTACTCAGATGCATTCCTATTCGTAGTGCTATACATAGAGGTAGACATCTACCTTTACTATCTTGGTGGCACCCTTATGTGATATATGTTGTTTAGTTACACATTCTATTGATCAGTGCTCGATGTTAAATGACAAGGTAGAGACTTGTGTTGGGATGTTTCTAGTCAGGCCAATGCAGCAAGGGCAGTAAAAGAATGATTCCTACTTTAACATATACAATATAGAGTGGAAGGATCATCCCAACTTGAGATATAGGGGAGGCTAACAACAGAATAGGTATAATGTTATAGGACCTAATGTATAACCTTCCTAACCTATGAGGTAGTTAATCCTTATATAAGAGAAACCAAAAAAAGGAAGTAATTTGGAGGACATGATGAAGCAACTTATGGAAAATAATGAGTAGCTTAAGTAACATTTGCAACAACAATAGTACAGCTATAGATGAGCATGTAAAATTTGGAAAGAAGGGTTGATACTAAGTTAGGTCAGTTTGCTACCTCCTCATGTAGCTAGACTCGTTGCAACACAAGTGTATTCCGCCGAGGCGAGAATCGTAGGGCTTCAAACAGTAGCTTCAAGAGCATTTCTGCTGCGATGCCACGTAGGCTCGCCACGGCTAGGGTCCAACTTGCCATGACAGAGATTTGTGTGAATTGCCTAGCAAGATTCTTGAGAGCAACTTCGCCACAACGTGGAAGGTCGAGGCCATGCGCAAAGTGGAAAACTTAGTTTTGAGCCCCAATATCCAACTTAGCTGCGGCAGAAAAGTTTCATGTCACGGTGAAGGTCTCTAGACTCATACTTTTAGCTTAGAAACCTTGGTTTTCCCTATGCTAACATCAAGGGATGACTTAGAGGAACTTGTAGGGGGTTCTTGGGAGTCGAAAGTCAATGTGAAATGAATCTATAGGCCTTTAATTAAGGGTTTGTTTCACTTATATGCATGATTAGTTTTGATTGATTGGTGATGACCCTAATATCATCAAGGGTCAAATTTTTCACATTTTCATAATGTAATCAATTGTAATGACTCCAAACCTTGATTATTAAGCATTAATTGCGTATTTAATCATAATTACTATGACTAGAAGTTAGGGTTGTGGCCACGGCAAAACACCTTCTAATCCTATAACTTTTAAAATTTTATCTCATACACTCCAACTCTCTCTCTGGTGACACTCTAGGGTCACTCTACCTTAGTTTATAGGGCTCTAATGACTTTCTTCTACTTAATTTACCCAGCTTATCTATTGTTATCCATTTAAGACTTAAGTGTAAATTTTTACTCATCCTACTACCATATATTAGCAAGTTTATGGATTAATGACAGCAAGAATTTCATAAGCCATTAACAATTATCATTCAAATATATATTCCATTAAAGATCTCATGCACCAATAGTTCAAGTCTACATCCAATGTATCACATAATTACATTTCCCAAATGGTAAACCATATCATAGGTCCAACAAAATTCATAACAGATGTTATAAATCCATACATCTAATACCAAGCAAAAATGAGGCCTAACTCCTCAATAGATACATTCTAAGTAATCAAAATACAAACACCTATATTTAGCAATATGATTACATGATGATGCTATAAAAAGAACAACAAAATTTGCACCTACTCTACTCAGATCAGCCTAAGTGTAGCTTCCTCCACACGTGGTTAGAACTCATAGATTTTCATCCACTTGCTTCGCCTTATCCTTACCCGAAAGGCTTTCACTTGAAAGTATGATCCCATGAAACGGGGTGAGATACAAATCTTAGTAACCAAGGCAAATTCTATTTATATATTCTGATTTAATTAACATATATGCATGATTTCATGTAAGCATTAGAAAATATACCAGCCATATCAGCAAATGAAATAATTAGGCTATCTATGATTACTATCCCATATTAGCAATTACAATTCTACATGTTAAAGGCCAATAATATCGAGAGAGGCCCGTCCACAGCACCTACTCCCTAATGAGGACAACTAGGGCTCAGTGTATCTGAGGTCTGATCATAACCTGGTGTCCGATCGAAGCATATACACGGGTGGCAACTGCACCACAGCTTCACCATAGACTTACTGTCACACCTACACTTTACATACACTATAACTTACCATATGAAGGGATCTTGTACTACTAACAGAAGACCCAGTTGACAAGGTCTTACGTTTTACAAGGCGAAATTCAAGATCTTGTCGACAAGGTCTTTAATTTCCTTAGTGTGGAGTCCAAAATCCTGTCAACAAGATCCTAGACCTAAAAAGATAATTATCATACCTAGACAACCTTCATCATTTTCACAAGAAAACCATAAGTTGATGATGCTAAGGTGCTAGAACCAATCCCATGGTTATCATAATCAATTTCATGTAATGCAAACATAGGAGTTTACTTGTGCCGGAAGTTTGGTAGCCCTAATAAACATCACAGTTAACTTACGGTAGATATCTTATGTATAATATTTATACAAATCAAAGAGAGATTAAAACTACAATGTTACATCCTCCCTGGAGTTAAACTTTACATTCAACCCTTGTTCAAAGGATTCATAAACTAATTACAGTCAGTATGTAATCTATTGGTCAGTTTGTTCATTCTCTATTTGTCTGGCTCCATTCGTAGCATAGCTAACACCTGTAAAATAATCAATTTATAGTGAAATAAAATCTCAGTAGCTAACAATGTACTAAAAAAAAAACATACATATAAATAGCACGGATTACTATTTAGGATACATTCGATGCATACTTCGGTGTCGGAGCATGTAATATCTAGGAAGCAGCATATTCTCATTCGTTAGGCTAAGTAGCAGCACATTCTCATTCGTTAGGCTACGTAGCAGCATTTTCTTATTCGTTAGGCTATGTAGCAGCATATTTTCATTCGTTAGGCTACGTAGCAGCATATTTTCATTCGTTAGGCTACATAGCAGCACATTCTCATTCGTTAGGCTACCTTGCTTCAGTTATTGGCCAATAACAGCAATCTAGTACTCATAAAGAGTCATATTAGTAGATATACATGCAACCAAACATAGCATAGGGACTTCGGGATTTCATCCAGTGCATTAACATAAACAGCAAAGTGAGTATAGTGTTAACTACCTGTTTTGTCACTGTCGTTTTGTCACGTTATTCCTTGGCCCTGGTTGTCCCAATGGCCTTCCTAAATTCCAATCATGCATTGTACTAATTAAGAATGAGTCATGGTTAATATTTACATTGCAATTAAATTACTAATCCCCCCATACGAAATTCCTAAATCCCTTTTGCTAATTAATTATTGGAATTCCTAATTGTAAACAATCACATCTTCATTTTCTTTTCCTTCTCATAATTAGTTACTGTCTAAGTTATCCATGTGTGATCCAGTGCTATAAAACTAAGTTCTTAGCCCTTATTTTCAAGTTGGATTCTTACATTTTCCATGCAAAGTCACACTACACAGCAAAAGAATGAAAACTACCACAGTCTCAATTGAACTACATTTTCGGACCTGTTTTTGTGAAATTTCTTTCCTCCACTAAATGACCTCCAAAAATCATAAAAATTGGCAGAGTGACCCCTCATTATGTTAATTATAAGCCACAGAAACAGTTTTCAAGAATTCCCAGGGATAGCCCCTAAACTCCTACTGTTTTGGTCACTACTTCAGTTGAACTCGCTGTATACTGCCCTTGCTGTTTCTGGCTTTGTTATCCTACCAAATGAGCCCAGAAAATTCTAAGACTTTTTAAACCTGACGTGATACGTCTTAGCTACCTCCCCAAAAATTTTCATGAACTAATTCCTTTGTTTACCCATTTAACAAAATTCTTTATGAAATCAGCCCCAGGCTGTTCCGTACAGAAGCCAAATTGAATTAGTGGGTTGTTTCTCTGATTTACCTTGTTCCAAAAATCGTGTAATTTTCCAGATTTCAAGTATAAGGGATGGACAACCTGTTATAAAAATTTTGGCTTCAAAATCCTTTTCTAACTAAATCTACAAGGCCAAAACATCTCAGTCCAGAACAAGGGAGCAACTTGGAGCTTACCTCTTTTTTTTGGAGTCCTTGTACTTCAGTTTTTTTCCTTCTCTTCTCTCCTCTCCTATGGCTGTCCGAAATTTCTTCTTTCCTTCCCCTATTTCCCTCCGCCTAAAATGAGTTAGAGTGAAGGGTAATTAATGCAATGGACAGCTCCTGCTTTCCACCGCTATTAGGTGGCATGAAAGCAGATTACAATTTCATGAATCGGTGCAAGTGGCTAGGGGGCAGCAGCTATGTATCTCACCCTTATTTAATCTATATATTAAAGCAATATTTAACTCCCACTATCACAGCACAGACAGCACCAGCACATCACAATTTAATTAGGTGGCATGAAGGCAAATCATCATTCCATGAATCGGTGCATGTGCTAGGTGGCAGCAGAGGTGTCTTACTCTCATTTAATCTATATATATTAAAAGCACTACTTAGCTCCTGCTGTCAAACCAAATACGGCATTAGCAAATCACAATTTAATATATATATATATATATATATATATGAAGGTAGGTGGAGCAAGCATGAGGTGTCCTTATCCTAGATTACTTAAGCCATTCATTTCATGCAACCTTCCTTTCTAGCTCCACTACGGCTGAATATATTTCCTTAATGCAATCAAACATCATCTACCACATATACTCACACACCTTACACATGGAAGCACGAGGTGGCACTGGTGAATTCCCACATCTAAAGAAGAAGCAAGCCGTGGTCAATTAGTATATATATGTATATTTACATCACTTCCATCTAATACACAAATTGTGTATGATGCCTAATCCGCATAACTAAACATAATGCCAAGTGACCAAGTGAACGCTTATGCTCTTGTATGGTGATGGTGTCAAATGGGTGTAATTAAAATAATTAAAATCCCTTCTTTTCATACTATTTAATTGAGTGGACTGATATGGATTATGCTATCAGTTACAGGAAGTTCGGAATGTGACACTTACAAGATCCAAACACAATACAATAGATAGCCAAGTAATTCATTTAGTATTTTAAATCATTCATATGCAACAAATATGAAATTATAGTAGATATATACATGGAATTAATATAGTCCTCGATTACCTCACTTGTAGACAATCCTCTAAGAGTCAATTAAATGCTACTTTAGCTTATGGACACAAAACCAAGCCATTATTATCCATAATTATAATTTATATCAATAAACCCATTACTCAAGGAGTTAAGCTATATAAGACTACTTAGAAACACTTGCCCAATTACCACAAAAACTAAAGTCAGATTTGGTTGAACCTATCCCAGAAATCTCAAAATAACACTTCAAATTTTGAGTAAATTCGCATAAAAATAATACCCATATCATAAATAAGCTATAGAGGTCCCAAACTAGTAGAGAAAGCATCAAAATGAAGAGTTTATACTTACTTAACAACACCTCTAGTCTCAACTTACGAAATTTCACCAAGAAAATCTCAAACAACCACATTTCAAATTTTGGGTATAGTAAAAATGCTCCAAATGAGAAACTAATTAGGTCAAAATGAAGAGAAAGAGAAAGGGATTAAGTTATGTAACTATTACCTTAGTTGATTTTGAGCCTGAAAGTGAGAAATGGTGATTTCTTGCTTAGAACCCTAGCCTCCTTCTTAAGGTGCGAAAATGCTTCATATGTTTGTGTTTTGTGTTTCAATAGAATGTTAGGAGGGGTTGCATGTATTTAGGATTTTAGTTGGATTTAAGTTAAGTCTAAAATGGGTTATAGGTTGACCCTAAGGTCCAATTCCAATTAGGTTCAGATTTTATGCTCTTTGGGCTAGATTTCATTTGTTGGGCTGCATAATTTTGATTGGGTTAAGCTAAGTTTTAAGAGGATATTTGATTTAGGTTTGCATGAGGGTTGTTGGGCTAATTATAAGAGCTTATATAAGGTGGATCTTGGGCCTCTATCTCATTAAATTAGATTGGGCCCTCCTTAGGTGCTCTCTCTTAAGCCATGTCTTACATTAAAAAGTTGGGTCTGCATCTAAAATTATTGGCCCTCCATTAGTCCCTAACCATAGCCTACTTAATTTAATTTAGACCTAGATAAAGTTTTTAATCTAATTAAATCTCAAACCCATATTATTAATTTACTTCTCTCTAGATTTCCATTCACACGGTTCCCTAATAATTATTCTTATGCTTAATCCATGATTAACACCTTAATAAATTTTGGGGTGTTACACAGTGCAGTTGAATAGAAAGGATTAGAGCAAAAGGCTAGATGATGATGCACTTTTGGCTTATATGACTGCCTACAAGACTCCTATTGGCATGTCACCATATCGACTAGTATTTAGAAAGCTTGTCACTTACCAGTGGAAGTGGAACATAAAGCTTATTGGGCTATGAAGAAATGCAATTTGGATTTAAATGGAGCAGGGTCTCATAGAAAATTTCAACTCTATGAGCTTGAAGAGATTTGTTTGAAAACCTATGATAATGCAAGGATTTATAAAGAAAAGACAAAAGCTTTCCATGATAAGATGATTACAAGAAAGGAGTTTGTGGTTGGAGACAAAGTTTTGCTCTACAAGTCCCGTTTAAAGCTTATGCTTGGAAAAGTTTGTTCTAAATGGGAAGGTCCTTACACTATGTCTTATGTTTTTCCTTTTAGTGCAGTAGAGCTATTAGATGAAGCTATTAGAGGGAAGTTTAAAGTGAATGGCCACAGACTAAAGCATTTTTTTGAAGGAGTTCCAAGAAATGAGAAAGAGGAGCTCCAGCTTCACACTGTAACTTAGCTTACTCAGTTGTACACTTTCCCTTTTCACTTTTATATTGTGTTGTCTATCTTTTGATTGGATCTTGTACTAGCATTGATGATAATGCGATGTTTAAGTGTGGATAGGGGGAGAATTCAAATAAAATTTTTGGTTTTGTCTTGTTTTGATTAGTTGATCTTGTAGTCTCTGTTACTTTTATTCTTGTGTCATTTATTGTGTTAAAAAAAAACACTTTGGTTTTTGAGGAAGTTGCTAGTAATGAGGTGATCATAGCTTTGATATGTCTTGACTTGATAGAAAATTGATCTTGTATTAAGAATGTAAGTTAAGTGGCAATTAGCTAGCTTTAATGAACTTTGATGATAGTCAATTTACCTTGTAAGATTTTAGCCCTATTGATATTCATTTTTAGTGTGCATCCTCTATCTTGGCTTTACCTTAAAACTTGGCTTGAATCTTATTCAATGCCACATTTGTTCATTTGCCATGTGTGAAAATGATTAAGGTATTTATTCTTGTTTTGTTTTGTTTTAGCTAGAGCCAAAGAACCATTCCTTATGTGTTTTATTCATTTGTTTTACCCCTTTAAGCCTTGCATGTTTTTCTTTTTAACTATTTTAGCCATGAAAAGCAAACAAATTTTCTTTCTACCTTGATTAAGATACTCTTAGTTGTTAAGAGCATTGTATCTTGCTAAGGTAGTTGGAGGTGCATTTTTACATTAATTTTAGACAATTCGTTTGTTCTTTTTAGAAATATACCAAGTAAAAAAAATGAATGATGCTTTTGTTGAAAAATATACATAGCTGGAAAAGTTTGAAGAAAGAAAATAGAAAATATGTAGAAAAAGAAAACAAAAATAGAAAAGCAAAGAAAGTAATCGAAAAAAAAGAATGAAGAAAAAAAAGAAAAGGAAAAGAAAGAAAGAAGAGTTATTTTTATATCCTTTGTATACATGCTTGTTTGTAATGAACAGGGCCTTGAAATGCACTTTCCACTCTACATCCTCTCTTGATGCTCTTGATGATTTTTAAGTATCCACTTTGCTTTCTTTTTGTTTATTACTTGCTTCTTACCTTGGCCTATATTACAACTATGATAATGATCTTATGATTCATGCATTGACATTTGATTTTGAGTGGTGGAGATGTAGATAATAGCCAAGCATAAAAATTGGATAGATTGGAATTTAAGAGTAAACACTTCATTCTAAACACTAGAGAGTAGAGTGGCAAATACTAATTCATGTGAAGGACTATCATTGCATTTTATTTTTGTTAACTATATTTCCATGGTACTTGTTGTAATATCATAACTATATAGGACTCAATCTATAGCACAAAATAGCTTATAGCATTTATTTTTATATAAATGGCACTTTTAGTAGCGGTATTTTGCGTCATTAAAAACTCAATTAATTCATTCATGGCTAAATGGACCACATGAGCTTACCAAATTCATATTCAATCCATAACACATTTGTTCAACCAGAATTATCATAATTTGAAGCTCAAAATTCAAGTCCATGCTATAGAACACAAAATCACATTTCACTTTGCATTTTGCCATACATTCCATATTCTGATATGAATTTTGAAAAATTATAACTAATTTTAGAAAAATCAAAATCATGCAGATTATAAGATTTTGCAAAGCTACGAATATCCTCTAACTACCATAAAAATTTTAGATCAAAACAATCAGGTTTGCCCTACAAAATTTGATGGAATAGTAACACTGGTCATTGATACATCTTGTAGCTAAACTCAAACTTAAAAAATCCATTTCTCCCTTTACAGAGCTCCAAATGAAGTACTCTCAGTGGCTATAAAAAGCTTATGATATCTCTTATATGCTTATAAATTTTTATGAGTATTGGGCTTCATTAGGCCCCTAAGTGACATAAAAAAGCAAACTGACCTCATGAATAGTAACAGTGATAGTTTTTACATAATTTAGCCAATTTTAAAAAATCATAATAGATTCTATAGAACTCCAAAAATGGTTCTCTTTAGCTCCGTGAAAAGTTCCAAATGAGACCTATTTTCTTGCCAAATTTCATGTAAAAAATCATCCATTTGATCAGACTTTGGTTCAACTCAAGAAAGTGACTAATTTGGAGTCCATAAAGGGATCAAGATGCACCAAGTGGCTTTCTCATCATTCCACAATCACTTGGGCACGTTCAAAAGCATAATTACAGCATATAGAAGTATGCCAAATGGTTTACATCACTATGGAACTCAAACTCACCTTCCAAATTGTTCATTTACGCATGCATTTCAAGGCTGATGGATGTAAAAAACTTACATATTTATACATTTAGTTCCAAAATAGATTCATACATCATATTTACATGCTTTTACTTGTGCTCAATAGTTTACATCTCATGTACATCATATAGATACAAACTTTGACATCAAAATGCATGCAATTCCTATTCTATTGTCAAGGTTCCATGCTTCACACATGCTTGGCCTCCATTTCTTACTCCACTTGGATCACCTAGACATGGTTAGACATGTGGGGACAGAGTGAGATTCAAAGAATCCCAATAGCTCTTTTACCTTTTCAAGTATACATATATAGCATATTTTCAACTCAAAGGATGCAAACATGTATTAAAAGTTTCTTGTAAGCATACATAAACATTTTCTCATGTCATATAAACTCATACATTGTTAAACATAGGATCTAAGAGTTTTTGGTCTAGCCTCTTCCAATCCCTTGGGACTTTTGAATTTGTCTCAACTACTTTTAGGGACTTTTAACTTAGTCTTACTCCTTTTTAAGACTTTTGGCTTTATCTCATCTATTTTTAGAGACTTTTGGCATCTCCTCATGTATTCTAAGGGACCTTTGGCACAACCTTACCTATTCAAGCCATCTTATATTCAAAACATGTTTCAAGAAGCATAATGGTACCATAGCATGAATTCAATGGCTATGAACATATCTCATGGTTCAAACATAAACACAAGCATCTAATGACAATCGAACATCCAAGACATGCATGTAAGAAAGGTTAAAGAACTACCTTGAATCAAGAATCATAACTTCCTTCCTTGGACTTTCCTTTTCCCTTATTGGCCTCAGACACACAACTAGGTAGGGCTTGATTCACTTAGCCTAGACACATCAAATGAGACATAATTATATCATTGGAACAAGTTCTATCTTCACACAAACTCTATGCAAGCTTACTTTATTTTAAGACATGGTTATGGTTTCACATAAGTGCATAATAAAGCAACCCCTAGGATTTATAATCTTGGCTCCAATTTCTCATTCAATCTAAGTCTCTTGACTCCATTTAGACTCCTTGGAGTCATCACAAATTCAATTCAAGGAGCCTAGTTTCAAGTTGCTTCTTTATGCCTTTAAAAGGAACCTAAAGCTCCATTTCACAAACTTTGATTTTTAAATTCAAACCAATGCTTCCCTTGATGTTTATGAATCATATTTAGGCCATTCCTATCCTTAGAATCAAAGAAATGCCTCTTGTAATAACCCTAACTTCAAATTATAGTAATTAAAGTTAAAGACATAATTAATAATCATAAATCAAGGTTTGAACATTAAGATTAATTACATCAGGAAAAAGTAAGAAAATGTGAAACCTTAATGTTGTTAGGGTCATTAGCTAGACAACCATAATTATTCAAATGTGCAAGTGAATTTAATTATCAATGAGGAGCCTTTGATTCTCCCATCCATCAATTCCAACTCATAAAATCCTCTTACAAGTGTTTCTAGATCATTCCTTAACATTACCTTAAGAGAAACTAAGGTTTCTAGGTGAATATGATAAATAGAGCACCTTTGCCGCAGCTAAATTCCCTTGCGCCACGACCAATTACTCTCAGGTTCAACTCCTTACACCTTCACAAATTTCATGTATTTTGTCGCAGCCAAATATCCTTTTCGTTGTGGCCAAATACCCTCTAAAACACCCTCAAATCTGCCTTTCAGACCTAGCTGCGGTTAACCTCACTGTTCGCCACAGCCAATTGCTCTCTGTTTTCTTCCCTAGGAGTTTCACCACATTTGGCCGAGGCCAATTAAATGTTGGCTGCAACCAATTCTCTACTGTTTCTATAACTTCCAAGATTTCATCTCATGCTCTCCAATTCCCCCTCTAGCAACACTCTAGGCCACTTTAACTTAGTTTGTGAAGATTTAGTGTCTTTCTTTTACCTAATCTACTTAACACATCTATCTTTACCCATTTAAAACTCAAATGTGGATCCTTAACCCTCTAGCCACCATAAACCAGTGAGTTCATAGATCAATGAAAGCAAATGTATTCTGGTCACAAGGTGCATGGGGCCCATGCTTAATGTTCATACAAGATCAAGTCACTTATCCATTGTTAGCCAATTACAACCATAATATTCAATCATATGATAATTAAATTACATATATAGTCCCTATACTTGGCAATTCATGATGCAATGTAGCAATGATACAAAACTAGCAATCTAGTTACAATACAATTCGACAAGGCTTCCAAACCTATGTGCTACCAAACTATTTAATATGCTTCCATTAATTTTCTCCTCGCCACTAAAAGGTCCGGTCCCTGAAAATGTTAGCCCACAACGGGGTGAGATATACAATCTCAGTAACAAAAGGAAATTTCCATATACATGTATAAGTTAATCAATCCAATTCAATTTCATGTCATCAATACCAGAATCATCAATTCAATTCGCAAATGAACTAGTTGAACTACTAATAACTACTGTCTCATACCAGCAATCATATACAATATGTTAATGGCCAATAACACCGGGAGAGGTCCGTCCACGACACCTACTCCATAATGAGCACAACTAGGGCTCAGTGCATCTGGGGTCTGATCACAACTCGGTGCTTAATCGAAGCACATACATGGGTGGCAGCCGCACCACAGCTCCACTATGGACTCACAAGGTCCAATTATAATAACAATTCAAGTAGTCAACTAGTCATTTGATGTTTTAAAATTAAGCATGTGTAACAAATATTAGATTAACATGAGCATATACATAGAATTAGGAAAATAACCCCAGTTACCTTAATGAAGCCAATTACTCTGCCTCTAGCTACCATCATGATTCAAAGCATACCGGGCCTAACATAAGCATAATCATCATTATTTAACTATCATTAATTAGGAATTTTCCTATCCACAGATTAGTCTTAACAAGAGTTCATTGAGAGCTTCTTATCCAAGCTTCCTAATGATCTATTACACTAATTAAGGTCCATACATCAAAGCTCATCATGATTCGCTCCCCATAACTCTATTTTTGCACATGCACAAACCATGCACCAAAAGTCAGTCTAAATGATGGGAATTTAGTACATTCATCTTATAAAAGGAGAGAAATCACTTATCCATACATCTAAGAGTTTAAATGGACTAGGTTGAGCTTCAACTACCAAGAACACACCATGGAACATTCCCAAATTCAGATTTCAGTCAGTAAGCCCATAATTTTCATTGTTTCACCTTCATCTCCTTGTAATTTTGCATAATTGCAGAACCCATTATGAAAATCAATCCTTGAGGACACTTTCCAGCATAATAATACAAAACGTGAGAGGGAAATGTTTACCTAATCACCCCTCTAACTTCTAGCTCCGAAAATTTTATAAGGAAACACCTAAACACCAAATTTCAAATTTGAGAAGGAGATGAAAATGCTCAAAACTAAAAACTAATTGGACCAAAATGAAGAGGAGAATGAAAGGAACATATTTTATATAGATTACCTTAGCCAAATCTTCCTTTAGAAGTGAGAAATGGTGGAGGAATGTAGAAAAACCCTAGCCTCCTTCTCAACCTCTGAATTTTGCTTTGCCTCTTATGTTTTTTCTGCAGAATGGGGAGGAGGCTAAGTGTATTTAGGGTTTAGTTATGTTTAAGTTGGGTCCTAAATGGGTTGTGGTTTACCCGAAGGCCCAAATCCTTATGAGTTCTAATTTTTATGCTTGTTGGGCCTTATTTCATGAGTTGGGCTGCAAAAATTTGATTGGGTTAGGCCAAGTTCCAAGAGTCAATCCAATATGGGTCTGCATAATGTGTGTTGGGCCAACTATAAGGGCTCATATAAATTGGGTCTTGGGCCTCTATTTCACTAAATCAGATTAGGCTATTGTTAGGTAATCTCTTTTAGCCCAAGTCTCATGATAAGGAGTTAGGCTTGCATTTAGAATCATTGGGCCTCTAGAAATTCTTATCCATGGCTTACTAAAATAAATTTTGGGCCCAAATTAAGCCTTAACCCAATTGAAAACTTAAACCTATATTAATAGCTTTATTTCTCTGTAAATTTTCATTCATATAGTTTACCTAATTATTCCATAATAATTATTCTTAATTATTCTAAATACATTATTAACACCTTAATTAATTTTGGAGTGTTACATCTCTCTAGATGCTTGCTCTCTACTTAGGTTGATACATGAATCTACTAAGAGATCTATGGAGTTTACTTGTTTTTTTTAGGGAAATGGCACTTGTGAAGCTTTCTAGATGTCTTAAGAACTTATACATACTCTTACATAGATTAGACTATCCTTAGAAAGCTTCAAGAATGGCTAGGTGCAACAAAAACTCTAAGTCACATAACTTGATTTTTAAAGCTTTTCTTTTAAATTTAATTGTATATTCTTGTTTCTCATATTCTAAAGCCCTTGTTTCTTCCTTGGTTTGGTTAAAATTCATCTCCTCTAAGATGGCCTAAGGTTGGCTGAAACTATGCATGGGAGAAGGAGCAAGAAGAAGCAACAAAATCCATGGTGGTTTACCTTGTTTGCAAGCTTTTCCAAGGAGCTTTTACTTGCTTTTATTCTTTCCTTCAAAGTCTCTCCTCTTCTCACTGAACCATCCATGAATCATCCTTAAATCAATCATCAAAACTATAGGAAAAAGAGGGGAGAAAGAGGAGAACAAGGTTGGTGAAGGAGGAAACATGAAAAACTATGAATTTTCTTAATTTTTTCCTTTGTTTTTCCTTCCTTCTCTTTTCCCTCTTGTTGTGCCTCCTTGAGCTAGTCTCACTTCTGGTTTAGGGCAAAAATAATGTTAGTTAAGAATGAGGGAGAGATGGGGTATGACATATAAGAAGAGAGGCTAAGTTATGACACTTTTTAAAATTCTCATTTTGTTCCCTTTTCTTGGTTCTTTTTATTTAAGCTCATTTTAACTCCTTTTTAAGAGCTGTCTTTTCTATTATGAAATTTAGGTCCTCTAATTCATAAAATATCTTTAATTTCACCCAAATTGGATTAAAAACCTTCTTGAATAAATAGATTAAAGTTTTAGTCAATTGATACTCTAAAACGTAAACCAAAGGAATTTTAACCATTCTAGGGGTTCCTATATTTTTTTGGGCCTCTGAGAACCCCGAGAAACTCAATTTTTTCATTTAAAGATCCCTCCTTTGAATTTTTTAAAAGTTATCTAAAATTACAAAAAGTGCCACTCCATTTTTGTTAGATTTTGTTTAACTATTTTGGCTTTAGTTTTCGGGCATATCTAGCTTTGTATCCTCATTTTTAATTATCTAGATTATTACTCTAATTTTATTGGGTTTCTAATCATTCAATTTAGTGGGCTTCCTTTTGTAAGCTGTTTAGTTTACAACTTTTAAAACAACAGATGTTACACTTGTTGCATTGATGCAAATGATATGATTTGGAGAGTTGAGATATTGATTTGCTATGATTTTTCTTATGCTTAGTGGTCTACATATTTTCATTTTTTTTTGTTTTTCCATTGGCCTCTTCTTGGTCTTTTGATTTCTTTTGCCCATAAGTGCAAAAGTCCAATAAGTCATTGCTTAGAAAAGGCATGTAGTCAGTATATTGAAGCCTTGGCATTGATTTAGATGTAATATGTCATTGTAGGCTATCAGAGTGGAAAAGAATCATACTATTAGCACCTAATTAGTAAAGAAAAATATTAGAAGGAAGAGAAGACTAGTACCTACAGCATTTGGGATAAACCCATAATAGATAACAATTTCCTTATCTCTATCATGCTTTTAACTACTTGGGTGCCTAGTTATTTGTATGTTGTATTTACTTGATATTTGAATGAGTTATATGAGTTTTATATGATTTCTATGAATTACTAGTCTAATAAGTAAAGCTTTACCTAATGATGGCTAAGAGAAGAGGGTCAAAGAATTGAGCATAGTAGTTCTTCCTTATGCTAAGTATCAAAGCTACTCAAGAAAGAGTCTAATAAGCTTGGCCAAGTTTCAGCCACATGCGTCCATATTTTCATATACTTAGAAAGCTTAAATGTTAAAAAGTTGTATACATGCATACATGCATATATGTGTACTTAAGTAGTTATTGCATATTAGAGTAAGATTATGCTATTGAGATTCTCCCTAGAATCTTACTCTTTCATCCACTAACCCCCTGCCAGGTGAGAGTAGCAAACTAGACTGAGGAAAGACTTTAGCTTCATGAAGAATTGTATACTTAATGTTGTATTTTCTTATTATAATTTATCAGACTATGTTTTTGAGATCAACATATGAGATTAGCTTAAAGAGGATAGCTAGAGATGAACTAGTGAATGAATGGATAATTTTGAGTAATGTAAATGCTATCTAATATAAGAATGAGCATCTTGTTATTGTTAGCTAATTGATGAGACTAAATCTAAGGGCTAGTTGATAATTAAGCCTAAGGACTACTAGAAGTAAATTAAAATAATAACATTGTATTTAAATTATATGTAGGCAATGGATTTCAGTAGAAAAAAAGGTAAGAGTGCCTAGCTAGCATTCGTTTCTAGCTATTATGCAGCCTAATTTTTAGTAATTTAGAATGCCTGACCATATGATTTAAATGCATGTATGAGCTTTAGATGTGATGTTTGATTATATAATGACCAAAGAGTACTTTTAGGAACCAAATGTGGTTCTAGCCTATTAAGTTTTGCCTTTGGCATTGACTCCAGTCTAGTGTACCAACAAGGCTCATATTAAAAGAAAGTGAGATGTAATTAAGTTTATATATCACAAAAAGTTTTAAAAAAGAAACATTTTAGTATTTCCACACTTAACTTATGTTAATATCTCTTGAATTGGCAACTACAATTGATTAAACTAGATTAAGGCATTAATAATAAATTCTAAGGACTATTAGCTAATGGAATATATTTAGTTTTAAGAGAGGTCTAACATAACTCTCATACACATATAAGAACTAAATTGATCATTTTACCCATAGTTACATATTGCAATGTAAATTAAAAAAATTTATAATTTGGACTACACAGCTTCTATTAATGCAAATTAGGTATTCTTTTAAAGCTTATGATGCGAACTTTTTATTATAAAAATTTCAAGTTAAAATGAATTTATTTGATCCCTTAAAAAACATAAAAAGTAGATTTGATTTAGTATGAACTGTGATGATCCTAACTTCTACTCATTGTAATTAAGGTTAAATACGTGATTAATAACTATAAATTAGGCTTACAAGACATTACAACTAATCACATTCAAAAAATGCAAGGAAATTTGAACATTAATGTTATTAGAATCATTAACCAAATAATTACAAGTATTCATGTATACAAGGGAAGAAAACACTTATTTATAAGCCTTTAATTCTATTACCTATTAATTCCAACTCACAATAATCTTTTACCAATGTTTCTAAGTCATCCCTTAATGTTACCATAGGAGAAATTAAGATTTCTAGGTTAGAATAAGAGTTTGGGACCGTTAGCTGCCACTAAATGTCTTTGCGCTATGGCTAGTTGCTCTCGGGTTCACTCTTTTATCTTCACAGGCCACGGCGAGCTAGAGCTTCATTGCAGCTAGCCTACATGGCACCGTGGTGAGGAAACCTCCTGGAGCCTACCTCGCTCACCTCTCACTATTAGCCATGGCCAATTCCCTCTTTAGCCGCGGTTAATTCCTCTCTGGAATACTTGACATATTTTCACAAAAGTTTACCGCAGCCAATTCCCATTTAGTTGCGGCAAATTACCCTCTGGACGACTTCCCGTTTGGCCTCTCATTTCTCATCATGGCTAATTCCACTTCTCGCTACAACGAATTGCTCTTTGGACCTTCCCTTGGGCAACTTCACCTCTATTGCCTATAGCAAAATATTTTTTGATCCTACAACTTCTAAAATCTTGTCTCATACTCTCCACTCTCCCTCCAATAACACCCTAGGGCCACTCTACCTTAATTTGTGGGGCTCTAATACTTTCATTAGCCTAATTTACCCAGCTTGTCTATTATTACTAGTTTAAGACTTAAGTGTTAATTTTTACTCCTCTAACTACCCTACATCAGCAAGTTCTTAGAGTAATAGTAGTAGGAATTTATGAACTATCAACAATTATCATTCGATATACATTCCGTTAGAGATTCCATACATCACTGGTTCATATCCACATCTAATGTATTACATGATTACATTTCCAATAGTAGGCCATATCATAACTTTAACAAAGTTTGTACATAAGATGTTATAAGTTCATATATCCAATACTAAGTTAAGATAAGGCCTAACTCCTTAATAGTTACATCTTAAGTAATCAAAATATAAACGCCTACATTTGGTAACATGATTGATTAACACAAAATTGCATATATTTTACTTAGATAAGCCTAAGTGTAGCCTCCTCCACACATGGCTAGAGTTCATGGATTTTCATCCACTTGCTTCCCTTTATCCTTACCCGAAGGGTCTTCACCTGAAAGTATGATCCTATGAAACGGGGTAAGATACAAATCTCAGTAACTAAGGCAAATTCTATTTATATATTCTAATTTAATTAACACATATGCATGATTTCATGTAAGCATTAGAAAATATACCAGCCATATCAGCAAATGAAACAATTAGGTTATTTATAATTACTATCTCATACTAGCAATCACAATTCCACATGTTAAAGGCCAATAACATCGGGAGAGGCCCGTCTACGGCACCTACTCCCCAATGAACACAACTAGGACTCAGTGCATCTAAGGTTTGATCACAACCCGGTGCTCGATCGAAGTACATGCACGGGTGGTAGCCCTACCACAGCTCCACCATGGACTCATAAGGTCCAATCACATATAACAGATAACTAACCAATTTATTTAACATTAAAATCATAATCATGCAGCAAATACACAATTAAAACAGATATATGCATGGAATTAACATGAACCCCAATTACCTCACTTTGTAGATAATTAAAAAGCCATTAGCAATGCCAAAATCTCCCTATAACCATAACATCAGAAGATTACTGTAGCAACAAGTACCCAAAAATTAACATACTAATGGCTACCTAGAGGAGGCTTACCCAGCCACTACAAATCTCCAAATTTGGATTGAATATGTCCCTTACCAAAAACTTCAATATATCACTTTAATTTCTAAGCAAATTGGTACAAAATTAATACTATAACACCATACTTTTAGGACTCAATTCATACAATTCACATACCTCATCTTAGGTTTATTCTATAGAAATAATATAGTGGCATAAGAAGTTATGAATAAAAGTACATTTCTCTACCGGTAAAATTTTTCTTTCGGAGTCCCGTAGGCCATATAAAAGCATCTATCACTTTATCATACTTAAACACATGAATATAACTCATTTTCATCATCAAATTTGGCCTACAACTCGTAGAAAGCAAAGGAGCATATGAAATCCATGTTTGTATTTTCGGCCAGAATTTCCTCTTTTCTGTCACAAACTTTGGAAATTCATAACTAAATATATAAAAATCAAAAACATGTAATCTCAGTCATTCTTGAAATCTTAAGACGTCTAATTCGTGTTAAAAATATGTAGAAGTCTTAAAATCTCATATATAATATGTTTGACACACGAAATCATCTACTGGTCGAAGGGTTCCTGATACTATCACAGTTTACTGATATGGACTTCAAAAATATCTAACTAATTCCACAAAAATCCAATGCTTGTAAATAATATCACTATTAAAAGATGTAGATGTTAACTAGAGAGGAAAAATATCTCCAGATCAGTACATCAAACCAAACTCCCGGAAATCGATAGAACAGTACCTCGGGTCTGGCAAGATGTCTGATACTGGGCAGAACCTTCGAAAATGCATATCTTCCTCTCTAGACCTCCAAATGATGTGATCTTGGTGGCCACAGAAAGCTTATGACCTCTAGTTTATGCATATAAAATTTCATAAGCATTGGATACCATTTGGCCATCGGGTGACACAGAATTCAAAACTGCCAGTATGAACAGTACCCATACCAAAATCCATGAAAAATCCCAACTTTGAAAATTTCTCAAATATTCTCTAGGTCTCCGAAAATTATGATCTTTAGCTTCCCAAAAAGCTCTTAATGAGACCTCATTTCATGCCAAGTTTCAGGGCAAGACTAACTCATTTGGCCAAAAAGTGACATAAGGTTCCATTATGGTCAAATTTGGCTCCATATAAGGTACCAAATTTACCAAATGGTCTTCCCTTGGTTGTGGCACCTTTTGGGTAGGTCTAAAAGTACATTTGAGACTTGGGTAAGCTGCCCAAATGGTCCTAAATCTCATGCATCTCATTTTGGCCATTCAACCTACACTTATGCATACATTCATCAAAATCCCATATTGCATACTTTGGCCATACATACTCAAAATAAGTGCTATAGGTCATATATCATTTTCATACATCTAAACATCACATAATAGTATATTTACACATGTCTCAAGGTTCATGGTACATATACAACCTCATATACACTATGAACCATCATTATGGTTCCAAAATAGGCAAACTACTACATAAGCTTGCCACTCCTTGCTCTTTATGGTTGTTGGCTCCCTTCACCATAAGTGCTTGGTCCACCTAGCATGTTAGATAATTGGAGAGGAGGGGATGAGATTCAAAGAATCTCAATAGCTCACACACCTATTTACATCACATTCAAGGCATACATATACCAAATGCATAACTATACAAGCATAAAGTGTGCAATAAATTCTATTCCATGCCACATTCACATGTCAAGATTACTTTCATGTTCTAGGGACTTTTGGTTTAGCCTTACCCCATTTCTAGGACTTTTGGATTTGCTTCACTCTTGGTTTAGGGACTTTTGACTTTGCCTCACCCATTCAAGGGACTTTTGGCCTTGTCTCACCCATGCCATGAGACTTTTGGCATCTCCTCACCTTCATTAAGGGACTTTTGGCATCACCTTACCCTTATGAGCTGTTTCCACAACTATAGTCATTCAAGACAACACATTGGTACTAATGCACAACAAGGATCAAGTGGCATATTATCAAGCATCAAGAATGCATGCAAGCACACTAAGACATACATATGCACACAAGAATGCAAAGAGAATGAGGTAGAGAGCTACCTTGCACAATTTCACACACTTTTTCTTTAGCTTTCAAGCCTCCTCTTTCGGCCACACACCCACAAATTGGTGGAGATGGTTTCTCTTGTCCTATATACAAATTATGGGAGCCAATTAAGTTCATGAAACACATTCTAAGGCTACATAACTTGATGAACCACTAGATTACTCTATATACTTCATTATGGTCCATAATTACACTTAATGAAGCAACACCCCTCAAATGATTTCTAGGCCTTATTCTTTCTTATCAAATATGATTCTTGACCCCTTTTAAGCCTCTTGGAGTCATCACATCATTGAGACAAAAGGCCTAGCACCATGTTGCTTCTTTAGGTCATATTATGGAACCTAGGGCACTAAGGCACTAAATCACTTTCCATGAGTTCTAAAATTTTTCCAAGGCTTCCCTTCATCTTCATTCATCAATTATGACTCAAGGATGGCCTTAGAAAAATTTAAAACTCCCCCCACCTAGACAAACAAGCCTAGGCCGAGACATAGGCTTCCTTTGGGCTTCTTGGAGTTCTCTTGGTTTTCTTGAAGGAAGAAGCTTATGGGGAGCATCTTAGGTGTCTCAAGAACTCATTTAAACTCTTACTTAGACCTAGGAATCATCATACAGTTTCAGAAATTGGAAGGTGCACTTAAAACCCTAGATTTTGCATCTTAATTTCTAATGCCTATTTCTTGGTTTTCTTTGCATATTATTATTCCTCTCCATCAAATACCTTAGAATCATGCTTGGTTGGGCTTGAAATTTAACTCCCTAGGGCAGAACACATATGGGGAGAAATGGAGAAGAAAGGCCATGGAAGGTATCAACCATAGGATGCATTTTTATCTTGTTTTCTTGCTTAGTTTGGCTTGAATCTTGATTTCTCCAAGCTCCTCTCTTCAAATCCGAACTTTCCCTTGAATATCCCCCTTGGATCAGATTTATAGACATCACTTTAATCCAAGGAAAGAAAGGAGTATGAAGGAGAGGTGGTGGAGATGAAGAAAAGCAAGAGAAAACATCATGAAAGCATACCTTAAGCTTGGCTTTCTTCCTCCTTCTTCTTCCTCTCTTGGGCGCCTCTCCCTTAGGGTTCTTCTTCTGATTTGGGGCTAAATTTTCTAAAGTTAAATGAGGGCAACGTGAGGCACCACTTATATATAGGTAGGGAAAAGTGACTTGTCCAAAATTTCAATTTCGTCCTACATACTTTACATTTTCGTTTCTCCTTCGTTTTAGCTCCTTTTTGAGAACCGTCTTTTCTATTATAAAATTTAGGTTCCCAATTAAGAAAAATAGCTTTGGAATCACTCAAATCGGGGCTAAAACCTTTTCGAACGGACTCGTCAAAGTTTAGACGCACTGCCGTTGGAAAACATCCACCGGAGGGGATTTAACTGTCTCGGGGCTTTCCATAGTTTTCAGGGCCTCTAAGAACCCTAGAGAACTCAAAACTTTGGTTGAAAAAGCCCTCCATACACAATTATAGCCCACACAAGTTTTAACACAAAACCTTGTACTTACTGGTAAAAACCTTGTCGACAAGGTCTTGGAAATTGCATTACAGACTACAGGATCTTGTCGACAAGATCTTTGACCCCGGTGATAAAATCTTATTTCAGCCCATAATTTAACTTGGTCTGCTACCATACTTCATGCGTAACATACATTCTAATGGTTGCATAACATAATCTCTCATTTTCAAGGAATCGGATATTACAAATACCCATACTACAAATCAACCATAGGGGTCTTAAACCAACAAAAAATACATTAGAATGGAGAGTTTACACTTACATAATAACACCCTTAGTCCTAACCTACGAAATTTCACCAAGAAAATCCCAAACAACCACATTTCAGATTTTGGGTATGGTGAAAATGCTCTAAATGAAAAACTAATTGGGCCAAAATGAAGAGAAATAGAAGGGGATTAAGTTATATAACAAGTACTTTGGCTGATTTTGAGCTTAGAGGTGAGAAATAGTAGATTTCTTGCTTAGAACCCTAGCTTCCCTCTCAAGGTGAGAAAATGCCTCTTGTCTTTGTGTTTCAGCATAGTGTGGAGGGACTGATGTGTTTAGGGTTTTTGTTGGATTTAAGTTAGGTCTAATATGGGTCATGGGTTGACCTAAAGGTCCAATTCCAAGTGAGTTTTTGATTTAAACCTTGTTAGGCTAGCTTTCATTTGTTGGGCTATAGAATTTTAATTGGATTAGACCAAATTTGAAGAACTCAATTGATTTGGGTCTACACAAGGGTAATTGAGCCATTTATAAGAGCTTATGCAAGTTGCGTCTTGGGTCTCTAATTCGTTAAATCAGATTGGGCCCTCCCTAGGTGCTTTTTCTTGGGCCAAGTCTCACATTAAAAGGTTGGGTCTGCACTTAAAATTATTGTGCCTCCATTAGTCCCTAACCTTGGCCTATTTAATTTAATTTGGGCCTAGATGAGATTTCTAACTCAATTAAATCTCAAATTCATATTAATAATTTATCTCTCTAAAATTTTCATTTGCCTAACTTGCCCAATTATTCCATATTAATTATTCTTAATTAACTCAAATCTATGATTAATACCTTAATTAATATTAGGGGTGTTACATGAATAGTATAGGGCCATGACAGTTTCTTAAGATTAATTTTAAAAATTCAACAAATATTCTATAGAACTCTGAAAAACACAAACTTTAATTCTATAAAAAGCTCTAAACGTTCTTTAAATGCTCACTAAATTTTAGCTCCAAACATGTCATTTTATCAGTTAAGGGCAAGGATGCATTTTATGGCTTATTTGGACAATTTTTTTTATTATTTTAAAATGGTGCAATTGAGCTCTAATATGCCATCTCTTACCATGAGTAACTTTTAACTCATATATGCCTCTTCTATAAATGGTTCAACATATGAAATTTGCCTTACATCTAAAAATCACCTTTCTACTTGCTTATATACATGCAGACTCTATGGATTATCATTCACTAGTTCATGTTCCAAAACATCTTTCATGTGTTCATTGGTCATACATGCATGGCCCAATCCTTTTATACAAATTGCTATCTCATTACATCTAATATACATAAAAAAGAATACACACACACACACACACACACATGCAAACGCACATGTATAAACCCTAACTATAACTTTGGCTTTAAGAGCCTATTTTTTTTTCTCTTTCTCTTTCTTTTTCTCTTGTTCCTTGCTAGGTTCACCTGGCATGGTTAATATGATGCAAGGGGTGAGATTCTGGGAAGAATCTTAGTATTTGTAATACCTTAGCTTCCTAGCCTTCAAACTACATCATGAGAGGCATTTATCATTTACTTGCATGAACATGACACTTTTGAAAGCTGTTTTAACCATCATTAGAAACCAAATTAATTCAATTTAAGGCAAATGAAGCATTTGAACTTATCTAAATTATCCTCCATCCATAAAATACTCATTCATATAAGAAATATCATAATTCATGGCTTACAACCCAGCTTTTGAACCATGCATCACAAATTCCACAAGTTGCTCTCGGGTTGCAACATCCATTTTCTGATATGCACTTTAGAAATTCATAACTAATTTTAGGAAAATCCAAATCATGTATATGATAACTTTTTGGAAATTTCTGAATGTCAACTAATGAATAAAAATAATTCTAGATCAAAAAAATAACATTTAGCCTATAAAAATCAGTAGAACAGCGTGCTCTTAGATTGTTGTAGATTTTCTGGTTTCATATTATGATGTGAAATTCAAAAATTCATAACTAATTCTAAAAAAATTGAAATCATACAAATTATACCATTATAGAAAGATCAAGATGTCCCCTAACTACCATAAAAATATCAAATTAAAAAAACTAGGTTTGCCTCACTAAAACAAATGGAATAGTAACACTAGTCTGGGTGGCATCCTGCAACTGACATCAAACTTCAAAAATTCATATCTTCCTCAATACAGGTCCAAATGATGTGTTCTCAGTGGCTGTGGAAAGATTATTATGTCTAGTTTAACTATATAAAATTTCATGAGTATTGGACTTCATTTGGCTTATAAGTGATGTAGAAATACAAACTGACTATATGAACAGTAACCTTGCCAATTTTGCATAATTTGGCTAACTTTGAAAATTCATAATAAATTTTATAAAACTCTAATTGGGTGCTCTTTGGCTTTGGGAAAACATTTATATTAGCTTTATAAGTATGCCAAATTTTATGCCTAGACTAGTCCATTTAGTCAAATTTTGGTTTAGGGTCTGCTTCTAAATGGCCCTAAAGGGTTCCAAATTACCTTCTTCATAACCCATGGTCAATGCAGCATTTATAAGCATTCTAATTAGCCCAAATCATCATGGCACTCAATTTCACTCTCCCACATAGACTTATACACTTATGCAACTAAGCTCAAGGGTAGCAAAATTATACATTCTCATTCATTTGAGCTTAAATCCGATACATACAACATTCAAACATACATTTACATATGATCTATTATTCACATCTCATGTTCTTTATATAATTACATACTTTGACATCAAATTGTACATAAACTTATTCTAATGTCTCAGTACCACCTCTTATGCTCCTTGGATCTTTTTCTTTGCTCCATATGGCTCACTTAAACATGGTTAGTGATAAAATAGAGAGGGGTGAGATTCAAAGAATTTCAATAGCTATATACCTTTCAAGCATATATATATGGCACATTTTTATGTCAATGAATGCAAGCATACTCTAAATGCTCATAGAAGACATGCATAAATATATTTTCATGGCATTTAAACCCATTTCATGCAAGAATAGTCTTTAGGAACTTTTGGTTCAACCTTACCCAATTTCTAGGGATTTTTCAATATGCCTCACTTACTTTTAAAGACTTTTGACTTAGCCTCACTCACTTCTGAAACTTTTGACTTTGTCTCACCTATTTTTAAGGGCTTTTAGCTCTTCCTCACCCAATCTAAGGAACTTGTGGCACAACCTCATTTAATTCAAGCAATCTTGCATTTAAAACACATTTAATGCATATAATAGTACCATAATATGTAAACAAAAACTATAAGTATATCTTATAGTTCAAACATACACACAAGTGGCCAAAGACACTAAATCACCTAACAAGTGCATACAAGAAAGGATAGAAAGCTACCTCAAGGCTAGGAGTATACTTTTCTCCTTGAAACTTCTTTCCTCTTCTCGGCCTCACACACCCAATGGTAAAGAGCTTGATTTGCTTGGCCTAGATATATCTAACAAGGCACAAAAATATCATTGAAACTAACTTTAACATCTCATAAGCTCTACACACTTATATGCTAGCTTATGGTTCAATTATGGCTCCATATAAGGTATAATGAAGCAACTCTCATAATCTTTGTTCTTGGCTCTAATTTCTCATTCATTCTAAGTCATATGACTCTATTTAAACTCATTGGAGTCATTATAAGTTCAATTCAAGAAGCCAAATACTAGGTTACTTCTTTATATCCATAAAGGGATCCTAACTTTCATCTTATAAACCATGGCTTCTAAATGTAAACCAATGGTTCCTGTAGTAGCTATAATGCATATCTAGATCACTTTTAACCTTGGAATCAAGAAAAACTCTTTCTAGGTGCTCTCTCTCTAGGCTGAGCCTCACTGCCACTTAGGAGCCTATGGAGTTTTATTTGTTTTCTTAGGAAATTAGCCACTTATGAAACTTCCTAAATGCCTTGGGGCCTCATTCATACTCTCATATAAGCCATATGACTCTTAGAAAATTTCATAATTTCATTTACAGATCAAATCTCCTAAGTGTCACAAATGGATTTCTATGACTTCTTTTTAACTCTTATTGCTTCCTTTAAGTTCTTTAGGCTTCAAAATCCTTTTCCCCATCAAGTTTGAATTAGAAACAAGCCTCTTATGTAGACCCCTAAATTTGGCTGAGACATAAGAAAAAAGAAGAAGCAAGAGGAAGCAAAATCACACTATGTCTCATACCTTGTTTTCAAGCTTCCTAAGTTCTTTTTCTTATGCTCCCAAGAGTCCTCCCAAATCTTCTCCTCCCTCCATTGACTTTTCCATAAACCAGTACCAATTCAACCAATAAAACCATATAAAGATAGAGGAGGAAGAGGGGAATAAGTTTAATAAAGTAAAGAGTGCGTAAAGATTAGAAAATTTTACCCTTTTTGAAGCTTCTTCCCTTCCCTCTTGGTACATGTCAGAAAAGAGTCAATTCCAATTCTGTTTTAGTCCTAAAAAGAGTTGGTGGGAAGAAATGGATGAGAGAGGGACGTGTTTTAAGAAAGCTAAAGGTCACTTTATGCAACTTTTCTACTTTTCATTTCAGTCCATAAATTATGGTTTCTTCTTTTGGCCTCATTTCAACTCCTTCTCAAGAACTATCTTTTCCATCATAAAATTTAGGTCCTCCAACTTATAAAATACCTTTGGTTTCACCCAAATTAGATTTGAGACCATTCCAAATTGTTCAGTCAAAGTTTGGTCAACCATTTATCGAAATCTCACATCAGAGGGGTTTAAACTGTTCTAGGGGTTCTTATGGTTTTTAAAGATTCTAAGAACCCTAAAAAACTCAATTTTCCATTTAAAAATATCTCGTGTGAGTTTTTCAAAATTTTCTTGAAACTACTAAAATGCCACTTTATATTTTCACAATTTTTCATTGCCCTTTTGGCTCGAGTTTTCAAGCATCTCAAGTTTCATATCCTTATTTTTAGAGGTTTAGTTTATCCCTTTAATTTTATTTGATTACTATCTAAATGATTTATGAGACTTCATTTGAAAATCCCTAGTTTCTAGCCTTTTACAGAAAACCGGGTGTTATAGTAACAACATTCAACCATTTCTAATATACATAAATGATCACTCAAGTAAGGATATACAAGCGTGCGTGCTTAAGCACATCATAGAACATCATCAGATATTGTAACACATCATAACATAAACTCAAGTATGGCCATATCATATATGTAGTTTAGCTTGGGCTCTTTCCTTTGGGCTTAGGGAAAACTACTGTGCTCAATCCCTCTGCCACTTATAAACTTATAAAACATAACATTAAAAATATAGAAACATAACTAACTTAAAACATCTTAAGAACATACATCATAAGACATAACTTTATCAGCAACCAATGCACACAATGCAATCCAAACTCAAGTGAATCAACATATATATAAGAAAGGGAAGAGTAAGCTACTTGACAAGCTAGGTACTTTAATCAAGCACTAACTCACTTGTTCTTTTCCTTCCTCTTTGTTTCTCTTAGTTCTACACACACATAAGGGTATAGTTAGGCTATCTTGGCCTAAACACATAAACTAAGATACAAAATAATTAATTAAGACCTATTCCATCGCATTCTATCACTATATGTACATATTAGAACTTGAAATATAATAGGTTACTTAAGTGTCTCCCATTGCCTCTTTCCATTTAACAATCTCATTCTTACTTACTTTGTAGGGCTAAATCATGTGTTAAACTTGGCCATATTACTCAGTCCATTCCTAGGGCATACTTAGCATTTTTATGGCACCATACATTCAACATTATCAAATCTCATTCTTTTCCTCAAACCAATGGTTCATCTAACTACTATATTACTCATTTAGGCCTCTTAAATCATTAAACTAAATTAAAAAGTTCCTTAGGTACTTGTTTTCCTTCTTAGCTAAGACACCACCCTAAAGTCCTAACCATGAGATTTTATTTATTTAATTGGAAATTTAAAAGTTTTAGGATATCTATGATTCATTTATAGTTTAATCATGGCACTGTAGGGTTCAAATCATCTTCCTAGGGTTTTGAAACTTCTATCGTTTATCTTGAATCCTAGGTGATGACATCTTGCATTCTATGGCTTCTTAGGTGGATTTCTTTGCATATTCTTAATCCTTACTCTTTCTAAACCCTTGATTTCATCAAGCTTTTCTCAAGTTCATGCCTTCTTCCTTCTCTCTCTCTCTTGGCTAAACCTATAGGGATTGAAATCCCAAGGAATGCAATTTTTCCATAATAAAATTATACCTTATCTTGAAACTCTCTCAATGGAGGTTCCTTTGGTGAAATTTGTTTCCTCAAAGAAGCTTTTTTGCTCAAGGTGGTAACCACAAACTTCATCTTTTTTAGAAACCAAACCCATAATGAGAAAAAGCATAAAAAGTAAAAGAAGTTTTATAATTACATTATAGTCAAAATTTACATAAAACTTTACCTATTGTGCCTTGTTTTTCCTTTTCTCTTATCCCCTCTTCATGCCACCATGGATGAGTCTTTGGATATATTGAATATGTCCATTATATAAGGAGGAAGAAGATGAGGTGATATTTATAGAAAGATCTAAAGTTAAAACAATTTTAAAAATAACCATTGCATCCCTGCACTTTAACTCCTTCATTTGAACTTGTTTCTTAATCTTTTCAAAAATTGTTTGCTTCATACTAAATTTTAGACTTTCTTCTTTATAAAAAATATCTGCTTAAAGGTTTCAGGGACTTAAAATAATATGGAAGAGTCTAGTTTAAAAGATTGCTATTGGGAATCTTAATTTATATATCGTCATATGTTTAATTAAATCATCTTTATCTAGTTAATTTGATAGCCTTATTTTATTATATTATGATGAGAGATATCCATTTCTCATGTTAATTCTTATGTTATCTAAATACCTAATTTTTCTCGCTTTATAATTAAACTGAATTTTTACCCTTACAATCATTTTTCATTTATTTTAGTTTTTCAATACTACTTTTCTGGGCCATTCTACTCTATATATTATTTAACTTTCTTTTTTCAAAAGGTAAAAATTAGGGTCCACAGTGACTTAAAATAGATTAAAACAGCTTAATTTACACCTGTATCTCGATTTATGTACATTCAAGATTTTGCCCAATTTCATCAACTTTGGTTAATTTGATAATCTTATTTAGTTATATAATTATGGAAAATATCCTACTCTCTTAATATATTGTTAAATATTTAAATTTCTGATTTTCCTTTGTTGCACTATAGGGACTCTGTTTGGTCGCTCCTGAATTGGATTTTAACCATTTCTGAGTCTCTTTTCTCATCTAAATAAGCTTTTACTTCCTCTCATTACTTTTCATAACCTTATCTCAAAATTTAGCCTAGTATAAATATTGGATGTTACAGATAGTCTTATTTCTCAAGTGTTTTTAGTCATTATCCATAATTGGTATAGGTTTTAGTTAATATAATAGATTCTCTTTGACTTGCATTAATTCTTCTTCTATGATGTGTGAAGGATCATAGACATGCTTAAAAAGTTAAGACACATGGAATATAAGAAGAAAATTAGACAATTTGGGTGCTAAAGCAATTTGGTAAGCAATAGGTCCAATCCTTTTTATGATTTGAAGAGGCCTAATGTATGTAAGGCTCAATTTTTTGGATTTTAGAAACCTGTTGATACCTATAGTAAGAGTGATTTTAAGAAATATATGTGTTTTTTCCTCAAATTTTAATGGTTTTCTTCTCTTGTCAAAGTAGTTTGCTTGTCCATTATGAGTAGTAAGTGTCCTTTATATACTTCAAAAGTGCCATGTCATTTATATGAGAAATTCTTATATACTTTAGGAATGCCATGCCATTTATATTCTCTCTCCTATAAAAGACATCAAGTTACACTAAATAAGGCCCACATTTCTTTCCATTTTATAAGAATTCCTCTTTCAGCAATTGATTACCTACATTTCTTTTTGTAAAAACATTCCACTAATTGCTTATGAGTCCCACATTTATACATTGCAAAACCATTTTTGGAAAAACTAAGAAAAATGTAAGTTTCATTTAATATGACTTGGTGTTTTTTTTTATTAGAGAAAGTATAAACGACCTAGCACTCTTTGAGTATGTAAGAATTTCTCTTATAATATAAGTTTATTTACTTGCTTCTATTTTCATGATGAACCTAAATTGACAAAAAATTAAAGTAATCCCTCTTTTGTTTGGCTCTTTTCCTTAAAAACAACTTATTCTTATACAATAATGACTTACCTTAAGATTTGTAAATTCAGATAGATTTGTGTCTTGTGAAGTCAAATAATTAAAACATAATGGATAAATGAAGAAAAGGGAAAGAACTCATTGTATTGCTTGCCTAACCTTTATGTCTTTTTTTTTGGGCTTTTGAAAGCAACTTTGAAGTATCAAATGACTTGTGCTAGTGGTTCAAGACACTCTTCTTCTTATTGAACTTTATGTCGCATCAAGATTCAATATTGAATTTTGTAATAGATGCTTTTGTTATAGGTGGTATGACTTTTGTATTTTCGTGAAATTCCATCTTTAGGGTTAAGATGTGAGGCTAGATGCTATTTCAACATATCTACATTGAATTGAATTTCTTTTGATGGATGTCTAAAGTTCATATTCTTTATATCAACTTTAGGCATATGAAGTAACAAAAAATGAAGTTTAATAGTGAAGGAAAGTTCACAAATATCATCAAAGTTAGGAAAGTTCAATATATATTTTTAATAAAAAAAATTAATATTGTTCTTGAAAATATTTTAATCATATATAGGTTTAATGGAAGTGAGTGTATAAATTCAAAATAAAGGAGAATGTTGTGTAATTTGAGCATATTCTCTCAAAGAAGAAAGTAATTAACCTTTTTATTTTGCAAAGTTGAAATGGTGTTTTTGTTTTTTTTAGGTAAAATTGTATGCATTATGCATTAAGTAGTTGTTAGGCTTGTAGATATACAATAAAATTAGTGAGTGAGATAGACCATTTAAATTAGCAAGCCTCACTTTGGCAAGTATACCAATCATTTTAAATACTATAATTTCTCAAGTATGAGGTTGATCCAATGAAGAATGTATATATAAATGACAAATTTTAACCAATTAATATTTTTATGTTAACTTAAGTTACATCTACCTAATCTAATTGGTGTCTTTTGATAAGCTTAGTTATTAGGAACTATAAAGGAGATAGGATTGTCACTATCCTAAATGCAACTTGATCTAATGTACGGAGACTCAAAACTTTCTAGCCTAAATTCTAGACACCAAAATACCAAATGAATCTTAATTAAATGCATCCTTAATTACAAGGTGCATTCTTGACAATGTAATGGTTATGGTAGGCTAACTCATCTCTTATTTTCATTACCTAGTTTCAATGTAACTACCATGTGTAATCCTAAGATGTCATCTCGATCTTCTTAGAACCAAATGCATTAATTATTAGACTAATTAACAAAGATAACTCAACTCGATGCATCATATACTAATTGCTTAAGCCTTAATTTGTCAAACACATCAAATGCAAGAAAATTGATAGTTGCATTATGTGTAAATTAGTGAGCAATAACCAGTACCACTGTGCTACACTTTCTAATTAATGCCTATCTAATAGATAATCAAACATTTTCATTTAATTAATCAACTTCTAAACTCATGGCCATGATTTTTAAGGGCTAATCAATGGACTAAATACAGGAAAAATCATTAGAGCAATGATCATATACAACTATACCATAAAGCATACATTGATCTAAAGGAAATTAATCATCACCACGAGTGATTTATCTACACAAAACAAGATTTAATTAGTGGAATTAATAAAAAAACATCAAAATACTAATGAAAATCTATAGGAATTTTAATTAGATCATGGGAGAACAAAGAATTTGACATTACAAAGCATAATCTACCAATGCAAATCGCAAGAATCACCTTGAGATGATCCAATCCAAAATCCACTCATACTACTCCTAGATGCAAAGAAAATAGGAAGATCCACTATAAGAAAATCACAAAAAAATGAAAGAAGGTAATCTCTTTTTGTACATTGGATGAAATATCTTTAAAAACTCAAAATCTATTAGTTGTCACAATGAGAACCATTCTTGTGATTCATAGATCTGACATCTCTCATTGCAATGAACAATTACTCTTGTTGCAATGAACAACATGCATGGGCTTTTTGAAAGAATTTCCACTCCAATCCCTTGAGCTCTTTGTAATCGCGCTTTATAGTGTGTAAAAAATTATTTATTTTCCTATAAATCCCTATAAAACAATATTTTCAAGTAAAATTTAATTTTTCAAGATTATTTCAATTGAGTCATAATCTGGAAAATTTTATAATTTAACTCTAATTTGCACCAAAATAAACAATATTGTAAACTTATATGAAAATGGGCACAAAAAAGGCTAAAAAATAATCTTAAAACCTTTGATAAGGTCTTTAAAATACTACTAAAATTTGATACTTTTTGCAACTTATCAAACCCATGAACTTAGCTTTTTACTTGTCATCAAGTAAAATTGATAATCAACCTATCTAAGATTGAAGCTTCTTGGAAAGATAAGACTTAAATTGCTCTAGGTAATATCCATGAGAGGAAAGACAATAGAATATTCAAAAACATCATAGTAAAAATACTAATAGCAAGCTTTCCAAATACTTATAAGTGTAAGAGTGTGTGTGTGTACAATGCCATAGTCAAGATACAAACCTTAGAATATATCAACTAATCCACATGATTATTTCTTACTAGAGCTTCATATGCTCACTTATCATTCTTCTCTTTGCTAATGTAGTTCCTAATATAACTTAAAGACTAATTGGTCTTTTATGCTTCTAATATGGCCATAAGTATTAAATTAATCACAAACAAAATGATAAGAGAGAATTGATGTTCAAGTTCAATAGAATATAAATAAATATAAGAAAAAAAAGGTACTCTCTCTTACTTTTACTTTTAATCATTAGTTAATGAAATATTCCCCTTAAAATTTGTATCTTTTCTCTCAAACAAGGAACCAGAGAATACTTAGATTACATTTGCATCTCTCAATACAAAATAATTTCTCTTTTCTTTCTTTCTTTCTTTCTTTTTTTTTCCCTTTTCTTTCTACTCTTAGACCTTTGATCTATACATTTGCTTAAGGGCAAGTGCTTTACACTTGGTTAATCATGATTTTTTTTGTTTTCTTTTTTTTTTAAATAAAGGATATAAGGATAGCATTTTTCTATTTCAACAAATACAACATGAAAAGCAAATAATAAAAGCTGTTACTTTCTTTTTTCACTCATCACTCTATCCATATTCATGTGAAACACTTTAAAACAATTGCCTTATTCACCCTAAAAAAAAAATCATCATTTCCAAAGCAAATAAAACTAAAGGCACTTGTGTAACACTATGTCAAGATATTATCCAAATATATCACAAATGGCATTAAAATACCATTTTAATCAATTTACCACTCGTAACAGCTGAAATGACCGACGCGTAAGGTCAAAATAATTCATTAATGCCAAATGAATCATTTGAGCTTGCCAAATTTAATATTCATTCCCAACACACTTGTTCAACCACAAATAACCTAATTGGAAGCTCACAATTTGGTTACAAGCCGCATTCCACAAAATCATATCACAACATTCATTATACCATAGTTTCCCTTAATTTTCCCTAAGCCAAGTGAGTTCAAATTTTGGTCAAATAGGCCATATGGGTTTACCAATACTTTCTTCTATTCATAATATACTTAGTATATCAAAAACATCACAATTCATCATGCATTTTGTGGGTTTGAAGCCATTTTCCTCAAAACAAAATTGTTTGTCTTAGGTTGACATTCCATATTTTTTATATGAATTTTGAAAATTTACAATTAATTCTAGAAAAATTAAAATCAAGCAAACCATACCATTATGTAAAGCTCTATATGTCTAATAATGATAAAAATAAGTCCAGATCAAGAAAATGGTGTTTAACTCACAATAATTGATAGAACAGTACCAAAGATCGTTGTATTACCGGTATTATCATGTAACTTTAAAATTTTGTTCTCCCTCTATAGACCTCTAATTGGGGTGCATTCAAGTGCTACAAAAATCTTATTATGTCTAGTTTATTCTTGTTAAATTTCATGAGCATTGGATATTATTTGTTCCTCAGATGACATAGAGTAAGAATTTGATCATATGAACAGTGCTATTACCATTTCTGTAAAATTTTTTCAATTTTGAAAAATCATAATAAATTCTCTAGAACTCCAAATTAAGTTCTCTTTTACTTTGTGAAAAGCTCTAGATGAGACCTATATTCATGCCAAATTTCATGCCAAGACTAGTTCATTTGGTTAGATTTTGGTTTAGCTCATGAATGTGGCACTTTTTGGTGCCAATTTGGGTCACAAATGTGCCAAAGGGTCTTCTATCACTTCCATAACCATTTGAGCACATCCCATAGCATAAACACAACATATATAAGCATTCCAAATGGTCCACATCATCATGAACCTCAAACTCACTATCCCACATGGATAAATACACATTCAGGAATAGGCTTTCAAATGCCAAAATCATACAATTTCATATATATGGCTCCAAATCTGATTCATACACTACATTTGCATACTTTTACAATTGCTCAAGTATTTACATCTAAAAAATGACTCATACATATGAACTTTGACACTTAATTACACCAAAAAGCAAGCTATTGTCAAGAGATAGTTTCCTATACTCCTTGGTTCCCATTTTTGCCTTCTTAGGCTCCACTTATATATGGTGAGATAGAAGAAGGAAGGGGGTGAGATTCAAAGAATCTCAATAGCTCAAACACCCTTTCAAGTAAGAAAATAAGGCATATAATCATGTCAAAGTATACAAGCATACCATAAACACTTTCAAGAACCATTCAATTCATTATTTC
>JAIUCV010000017.1:4225697-4275322 GCA_026724425.1 Erythrophleum ivorense | reverse complement strand
ATAGGCTTGCTAAGTAAGTGGATTAGCCTCACCTATTTATTTATGGATTTTGGACTTGCCTCACCCATTTTTTTAAGAGGTTTTTGACTCAACCTTACTCTTGGGAGTCAACCTCACTCTTAGAAGACTCTTTACTTTGTTTTAACCAATTTTAAGGGTTCTTGACTCATCCTCACCATGGCTAAGGGTTCTTGGCTTCACCACACTCAAGTAAACCCAAGAATACATATTAGATATCATTTGAAAGCATAATGTAACATCATGGCACCATAGAATAAAAGCTCATACTAGAATACTTTTCATAGCTTAAAACATACATACACATATTCAAAGACAAGTCAAGCATACATTCATGCATGAGAGAAGGAGGAGTGAGCTACCTTGGATGCAACCACACACTTTTCTCCTTGAATTTGCTATCCCTTCCTTGGCCTCACACACACACAAAGGTGTGGGGTTGATTTCTCTTAGTTTAAACACAATTTATGGCAGCCAATTAGGTTTATGAAATTAATTCTAAGGCCACACATCTTCCTTAAATACTAACTTGGTCTATTAACCCCTTTATGGTTCCAAGAATGCACGTAATGAAGCAACACCCATCAAATAAATGTTAGGCTCCATTCTTTTCTTTCACACATGATTATTAACTCCTTTTAAGCCTCTTGGAGTCATCACACAAATAAAACAAAGAGCCTAACTACATGTTGCTTCCTTAGGTCATATTATGGAACTTAAGACACTAATTTATTCTCTAGGCCTCTTAAATTTTTTTCAAGGCTTCCTCTCATTCTCATTCATCATATATGACTTAAAAATGGGCTTGGAAGAATTTAAAATTCTCCCTAGGTGTCCCAACCATGTTAGGCCGAGCCTATGCCTCCTATTGGCCTCCATGGAGCTTGCTTTGTTTTCTTGATAGAGGATGTATATTGGGAGACTTCTAGGGATCTTATGAGCTCATTCAAACACTTATTTAGGCCTAGGAATTAATGTATCAAATCATATTTTACAAGGAACACTTAAAATCCTAAGTTTTCTATCTTGTAATCTAATGGTTCTTTGGTTATTTTCTTTGCATATTCTCATTCTCCACACCTAATTTCCTAGGATTCACCCCTTGTTTTGCCCAAAATTCAAGCCCTCTTACAGGTACATATATGGGGCAAAATAGGGAGAAGAAGGGGAGAGGAGTAACTACCATGGGATGGAAGATTTACTTTATTTTTTCTTATTTTCTTGCTTGAATCTTCCTTTCTTTGGCCTTTTCCCTTCAAATCTGAATTTTTCCCTCTGTTCTTCCATCAAAACATATCCATAAACTTCGATATAATCATAAGAAAGAAAGGGAAATGGAAAAGATGTTTGCTTAAGAGAAAGCATAAAAAAAAATTCTATACCTTTCCACCTTGGAACTCCCCTTCTCTTCTTCTCCCTTTGGTGTGCCTCACTCCTTAGGGTTTTTCTCTGGTTTAGGGTAGAAACATATGCGGCTAAGTGAGTGGAGAGGTAGGACGCCCTATATATATAGGTGGGAGGAAGAAAGATTTTTAAAAAATTCTAATTTTGTCCTTTCGTTTTGGCATTTTCATTTTTGATTCATTTTAGCTCCTTTTTTAGAACCATCTTTTCCATATTAAGTTTCCAATTTAGTAAAATGCCTTTGCAATCACTCAAATTAGAACTAAAACTTTCCCAGATGAATTCATCAAAGTTTAGGTTCACAATTGTTGGAAAACGTCCACTAGAAGGGTTTTAACTGTCCCAAGGTTTCCCATGGCTTTCAGGGCCTTTAAGAACCCTGGAGAAAAAGTCCTCTTGTGTGAATTCCAAAATTTACTCAAAATGACGACAATACCATTATGTTTTGTAAGTTTTTTGTTCAATTTTGTTTCTTCATTCTAGCTCTATTTTTCTTTCCATCTGAGTCTGGGATTCTCATTTTTAGGAGTTTAGAATGCTATTTAAATTTTTTGGGACCTTAACTAATTCATTTCGGGGGACTTACTTTGAAAACACATCCATTTTTGTCATTTAACAAAAACTAAACATTATATAAGATATTCGAAAACTCGAGCCAGATGAGTTAGAAAGATTTGTGTAAGAAAGTGGGGCATTTTTATAATTTTTGGCATGTTTGGAAAACTCATCGTGTAACGAACATAATTTTTGTAAAACAATAAAATAAGCCCTATAAAAACAAGTCCTTTGAACTGAGCTAGATAGTGTCTTGAAAAATTTGGATAGGGTTTTAGGCTCCTAAAAATGATAATTTTAAGTTTAGATGGAAAGAAAAATAGAGCTAGGATGGTGAAACAATTTGTGACAAGAATTGACAAAACGTAATGATATTTTCGTAAATAAGTGTAACTTTTGGAAAAATATAGGAGGGCTTTTTAAATAAGAAATTTGAGTTGTCTAAGGTTCTTAGAGGCCCTAAAAACTATGAGAAGCCCTAGGACTAGTAAAGTCCCTTCGGTGTATATTTTTTAACGTTGGTAATATAACACCAATTTCTTAGCTTATTTCATGCTATCTCCATGTCTCAGATCATGCATTTTATGGAAGAATAAGAAAATAACACAAAAATAATGAATATTTTAGCATTGCATAATGTATAAATTTCTCATTTAGTGTCCTGTGGACCATGTGAGTTCATGTATCACATTCTCATATTTAATTACATGGAAATTACTTATTTCTATCATTAAAATTGGCCTAGAGCTTGTACAAGGCAAGGGAATGCATAAAATTCATAGTTGCTACTTTGGCCAAAATTTTTCTTTTTCTGTCACAAATTTTGGAAAATCATAACTAATTCTAAAAAAATCAAGCTCATGCATTCTTTGCCATTCTAAAAAGCTACAGATGTCTACTTTATGTTAAAAATATGTCCAGGCCATGAAACATAACATAGAAGATGTTCAACATTTGGAAAAGTGCAAAGGTTTGACTGATTACTGGTACTGATATAAGTTTCTGCTATAAATTTTGAAAATATTCAATTAATTCCACAAATATCTAATCCATGCAAATGATACTAATCTAAAAAGCTACAGATGTTAGCTAGAGGAAAAAAATAACCTTAGATCAGTCCAAGCACATCCAGACCTTGAAAACTAATGAAACAGTACCTGAGGTCTGTCTGAATGCTTGATATTGGGTAGAAACTTTAAAAATTCATGTCTCCCTCTCTAGACATCCAAATGGGGTGCTTCTAGTTGGCACAAGTCTTTGGGAATTTCTAGTTTCTCCTTGTAAAATTTCATAGTAATTGGACATCATTTGCCCATGAGTGATAGAATTCATTTTTTAGACTTGAGTGAACAGTACTCTAAACTAATTTTAGAAAATTTTTCAACTTTGAAAATTCATCAAATATTCTATAGACCTCCAAAAATTTTTCACTTTAACTTCCCAAAAAGTTCTCAACAAGCTCTAAATGCATGATAAATCTCATATCAAGAAGAACTCGTTTGGACAAGAAGTGGTTTAGGTTTCCAATATGGTCAATTTTGGTCCATATTAGATACCAAATGTGTCCAAATGACTTCCCTTGATGTTTGACACCCCTTGGGCAAGTTTAAAAGCATGAATATGACTTGTATGATCTGCCTAAGTGGTTCCAAGCCTCATGCATCTCAATTTAGCCATTCCACTTCCATTTATACATGCATTCCATAATGCAAGTTTGCCATCACTTGTCCAAAATGCACATTTCCATACATATAACCTCAAACTTCATTTGTACATGATACATTAGTATAATTATACATATTCATGACATCATAGGATATATACAATTATGGATTACAACATTTTCCATTCATATGGCGTTAAATAAACAAAATCCATACACTTTGATGTCATAATCTCATCTTTTAAGTGGTTGGCTCTCATTTCCTTGTTCTCTTAGTCCACCTAGCATGTTAGAACATTGGAGATGAGGGAATGAGATTCAAAGATTCTCAATAGCTCATCTCCTTTTCAATCACATATAAAAGATGTAAAACAAGTCTTACAAATACATGCATGGGCATATTTACATGTGCAATCATTCAAGAGACATTTTCAACATTTAAACAAGTCATACATAGTATACAAAGACTTGCTAAATAAGTGGATTAGCCTCACCCATTCACTTGTGGATCTTGGACTTGCTTCACCCATTCTTTAAGAGATTTTTGGACTTAACCTTACCCTTGGGAGTCAACCTTACTTTCGGGAGACTCTTTACTTTGTCTTAACCAATCTTAAGGGTTCTTGGCTCATTCTCACCATGGCTAAGGGTTCTTGGCTTCACCACATTCAAGCAAACCAAAGCAAGCATTATAAACATCATTTAGAAACATAATGCATCATCATGGTACCATGGCATATGAAATCATGCTAGAATACTTTTCATGGCTTAAAGCACACATACACACATCTAAAGACAAGCCAAGCATACATTCATGCATGAGAAAATGAGGAGTAAGCTACCTTGGATGCAACCACACACTTTTTCTCTTGAATTTTCTCTCCCTTCCTCGGCCTCACACACACAAAGGTGTGACAATAATTTCTCTTGGCCTAAACACAATTTATAGAAGCCAATTAGGTTTATGGAATTAATTCTAAGGCCACACATCTTCCTCACACACTAACTTGGTCTATTAACCCTTTTATGGTTCTAAGAATGCACCTAATGAAGCAACACCCATCAAATAAATTCTAGGCTCCATTATTTCTCTTCATATATGATTCTTGACTCCTTTTAAGCCTCTTAGAGTCATCACACAATTAAAACAAAGAGCCTAACTACATGTTGCTTCTTTAAATCATATTATGGAACATAAGGCACTAATTCATTCTCTAGGCTTCCTACATTTTTTCTAAGGCTTTCCCTCATTTTCATTCATCATATATGATTCAAAAATGGGTTTAGAAAAATTTAAAACTTTCTTTAGGTATGGTAACCCTCTTAGGCTGAGCCAATAAAGCATAATGGCCTTCATGGACTTTGCTTTGTTTTCTTGATAGAGGAAGCACATGGGGTGATTTCTAGAGATCTTAGGAGGTCATTTAAACTTTCATTTAGGCATAGAAATTAAGATATCAATTCAGATTTTACAAGGAGCACAAGAAACCTTAGAATTTCTATCTTGAATTTTCATGATTATTTGTTAATTTTCTTTGCATATTCTTATTCTCCACACTCTTTTTTCTAAAAAACACCCTTAGTTCTACCTTAAATCCAAGTCCTCTTATGACTTCTTGAGTGTGACAACCCTATCTTCTAAACATGGTAATTATGGTTAAATACACGATTAATAATTAATGATCAAGGTTTGGAGTTGTTATGATATATTACATTATGAATATATAGGGAAATTTGAACCTTGATGTTAGGGGTCATCACTAAACAACCACAATCGTGAGAACGTATAAAAGAAATTATACTATCATAAAGGATTTGTGATTCATCCATCCATTAGTTTCAACACACAAAAACCTCTCACAAGTGTTCCTATATCATTTCCTACGATTACCATTAAAGAAACTGGAGTTTCTAGGCCAAGGGTAGGAGTTTGGGGACTTGCGTCACGACTAAGTCACTCTCAGGAATCATTGGGCAATTTATGCACTGCAGTGAGTTGGACCAACGCCGCGGCTAGCCTACATGGCGTCGTGGCGGAAATGTCTCATAGGACTACTGTTTGAATTCCCATGATTTTTGCCTTGGTAGAAAACTCTTGCGCTGCGGCGAGGCTAGCTATTGGGCACCCCTACTTAGTTTCCTTGACTGGGCTAGCCACGGCAGAAATGTCTCATAGGATTACTATTTGAATTCCCATGATTTTTGCCTTGGCAGAAAACTCTTGCGCTGCGGTGAGGCTAGCTACTGGGCACCCCTATTTAGTTTCCTCGACTAGCACCATGGCAGGACCTGTTGCATCGCGGCAAGGTTTCACTCTACCACCCTCCTGGGTGATTTTTTTTGCACTAAGCCGCAGTGAGATTCCTTAAGCAGTGGCATTCCTCGCTACTGTCACTCTTCAGGCCACGGTGAGGCCTTCTTAGCTGTGGCGTGACTCCCTCTTGTAACGATATCTCCCAAATTTCATCCCATGCACTCTAATTCTCTTCTTAGGAACACCCTAGGACCACTTCCCCTCATTTTATATGACTCTAATGGTATTTATCTACTTTATTTAAAACTTAAGTACTAATTCCTACTTGTCCAACTACCACATGTTAGCAAATTCATGGATTAATGGCAGCAAGAATTCATGCACTATCAATAATTTACATTCAATACACATTCCATCAGAGACCTCATACATCAATGGTTCATATCAACATCTAATGCATCACATAATTATATTTCCAATAGTATACCATACTATAAATTTAGTAAAATTCATACATCAGGTGTTATAGGTCCATACATCTAATACCAAACTAAGATGAGTCCTAACTCTTTAATAGTTATATCCTAGGTAATCAAAATACAAGAGCCTACATTTGGCAACATGATTACATGATGATGCTATACAAAAAGAATACAAAATTTAGTATCTACTCTAAATAAACTAGTCTAAGTGTAGCCTTCTCCCTACATGGTTGGAGCTCATAGATTTTCATCCACTTGTTTCTCCTTATCCTTACCCGAAGAGCCTTCACCTGAAAGTATGATCCCATGAAATGGGATGAGATGCGAATCTTAGTAACCAAGGAAATTTTCATTCATAATATCTAATTTAATTAACATATATGCATGAATCAAAATCAATATCAGAATCATATCAGTCATATTAGCAAAGGAAATTGTTAGGCTACTATGATTACTATTTCATATTAGCAATCATAATTTCACATGTTAAAGGCCAATAACATCGTGAGAGGCCCGTCCACGGCACCCATTCCCCAATGAGCATAATTAGGGCTCAGTGCATTTGGGGTTTGATCATAACTCGGTACCCGATTGAAGCACATGCATGGGTGGCAGCTACACTATAGCTCCACCATGGACTCACAAGGTCCAAACACAATACAATAGATAGCCAACCAATTCATTTTGCATTTCAAATCATTCATGTACAGTAAATATGAAATTAAAGCAGATATATGCATAAAATTAATGTAATCTCGGTTACCTCATTTGTAGACAAATTTGCAAAAGCCACCAGTGGTACAACATTCTCCCTAGCCACTATTAATTCCCAAAATTCAAAATGAAGGTATCCTCTACCAGAAACTTCAATATATCACCTTAAGTCCTAAGAAAATTTAGGAAAAAATTAATAACCATACTATAATCCAATCATTGGGGTCTTAAACTAGCAGAATTGTCTAAAAAAAAGAGTTTATACTTACCTAATGTCAGCCTTAGTCTCAACCTATGAAATTTCACCATGGAAACATCAAATGGCAAGTTTCAGATTTTGGATATGGGTGAAAGTTCTCCAATTGGAACATTAATCGGGTCAAATTAAAGAGAAAGATGAGAGGATTAAGTTATATAACTATTACCTTGGTTAAATCTTGCTCTAGAAGTGGGAAATGATAGATTTCTTACCCTAAACCCTAGCCTCCCTTAAAACCTCCGAATTTCTCTTTTGTGTTCTTGTGTTTTACAGAATGGGAGTGGCTAAATTAGCTTTTAGGGTTTAAGTTGGGTTTTTTATGGGTTATGGGCTGCTCCAATGATCTAACTCCAAATGGGCTTCAGACTTAATCTTTGTTGGGCCAGCTTTTATATGTTGGGCTGCTCCAATGATCTAACTCCAAATGGGCTTCAGACTTAATCTTTGTTGGGCCAGCTTTTATATGTTGGGCTGCTGGGTTTTAATTGGTTAGGCCAAGTTTTAAGAGCTCAAAGGTTGTTGGGCCAACTATAAGAGCCTATAAAAGGTGGATCTTGGGCTTCTATCACGTTAAATTAGATTGGGTCTGCACCTAACTTATTGGGCCTCCATTAGCCTCTTATTATAATCTCCTACATTAATTTAGGCCTAGGTGAAGTTTCTATCCCAATTAAATCTCAAACTCATATTAATAATTTATCTCTCTAAAATTTTCATTCACTTAACTTACCCAATTATTCCATATTAATTATTCTTAGTTACCTCAAATTCATAATTAATACTTTAATTAATTTTGGGGTGTTACATTGAGTGGGGCGAAACATGGAGAGAAGAGAAGCAAGGGGTAGCAACCATAGAAGAAGAAATTACCTTTTTTTTTTTATTTTCTCACTTGAATCTTCCCTTCTTTGGCCTCCTCTTTTTAAATTCAAATTTTTCCCTTAATTTCTCCCTTAAAATAGATCTATATGCTTCAATATAATTTCAAGAAAGAAAGGAAAATAGAGAAGAAGAGGTTTACAAGGGACAGAGTATGAAAAACTACAACAAATCCATACCTTTTAGCATTGATTTCTCCTCCTCTTCCTCTTCCTCTTATGTGCCACTCTCCTAAGGTTTTTTCTTTGATTTGGGGCAGAAACATATGAAGCTAAATGAGTGGGAGAGTGGTGCGCCCTATATATATAGGTGAAGGAAGAAAGACTTTTCAAAAATTTCTATTTTACCTTTCATTTTTGGCATTTTTGTTTCTAATTTATTTTAGCTCCTTTTTGAGAACCATCTTTTCCATTATAAAATTTAGTTTCCCAATTCAGTAAAATGCTTTTAAAATAACTCAAATTAGAGTTAAAACCTTTATGAACGAATCCATTAAAGTTTAGGTACACTGACATTGGAAAATATCCACTAGAGGGGTTTTAACTATCCTAGGCTTCCCATGGTTTTTAGGGTCTCTGAGAACCTTAGAGAACTCAAAACTTTCATTTAAAAAGCCCTTCTGTGTGAATTTTAAAATTTGTTCAAAATTATGAAAATACCATTATGTTTCGTAAGTTTTCATTTCTTCATTCTAGCTCTAATTTTCTTTTCGTTTGAGCCTAGGATTCTCATTTTTAAGAGTCTAGAATGTTACTCAATTTTTTTGGGATTTTAAAAAATTCATTTTGGGGGACTTGCTTTGAAAACGCACCTGTTTCCATCGTTTAATGAAAACTGGATATTACAGTTGAGTTTAAACTTTGATGGATTCGTTTGGGAAGGTTTTAGCTCTAAATTGAGTGATTTCAAAGACATTTTATTAAATTTGGAACCAAAATTTTATAATGGAAAAGATGGTTCTAAAAAAGGAGCTAAAATGAAGCCAAAATGAAGTTGCCATTACGGAAGGATGAAATTAGAATTTTTGAAAAAATGTGTTTCTTGAAAGTTCCACACACTTCTCCCTTCTTCTCTCCCTCATATAGCATAACTTTTCTCTGCCTAAAATATAAAATATAATCTACCGTCTTAGGCACACAAGAAGGGGAAGAAAAGGAGGAGACAAAATCAAGGAAAAGGTAAGTAAATCCGTGGAATTTCATGCTCTTTCTTCCTCTAACCTTCATCCTATCATTCCATGCTTTCTTTCTATGGTTTTCTTGAGATAATTGGTTCTATTTTTGGTTCAAAACTTAAAGGGATAGTTTGAAAATCTTGGAGAGAAGAAAACCAAGAGGAAGAAGCCTTGAAAACAAGCTTGAATCTAAGGTAATTGCTTCTTCTCCTTGCTCCATAGATGTGTGTATTTTGGACAAGAATAGAACAATATAGGGAGAGGATTTTCTGTTCAAAAACAAGAGAGGAACTAGGGTTTTAGACCATGAGGAAGAGGAATATGGCAAGAAATTCCAAGAAAAACACATGGAAAACAAGATAGAAAAGTGTAGGATTCGTTAGAGTTTTGGAAAATTAGATTTAGTATGAGTAAGTCCTTGGCTATTTAAATGTTTTCTTGAGCTCTTAAGACCTTTAGAAACCTTCCTAAGTGGCTTTCCCATCAAGGAAAAATCAAGAAGCTTGTGAACCTTCATTATGGTGCTAATTTCAACTAAGGCAAGAATACTAGGTTAGGGAGTGTTTTAATTTGTTCTAGCCTTGGTTTGAGACTTCATATGATGTTAAAAGATGGAAAAAACTATTGGGAAAAATTTAGGAGCTATGAATTGGAAGATGGAACAATGGTGTTTATAATGGTGCCTTATAGAGCAACTTAGTTTTCCAATTGTGCAAGGGAATATGCGAGGGCTCCAAGGACCTTAAATAAGTCTAAGAAGTCTAAAAATAACAAGATAATGGAGCCTAGAACATGAAATGTGAGAGTTGCTTCAATAGGCCATTTATGGAACCATTATGCCACTTATAGAATCAAGTGTATGTTCAAGAGTGAGTTTAGTGTCTTGGCTTGCTTCAAGTGTGTAATTGTGTATTGTTTATGGTGTTTAGGTCAAGAGAACAAAACCCACGTAAGTGTGCTTGTGGGATCAAAAAAGGGAAGGAAAAGGATCAAGAAAAGCTTGCAAAAATTCAAGGTAGCTCTCCACCTCATTCTCCTTGCATTCTTGTGCACATATGTATGTAATTGTATGTTTGTGTATGCTCTTGTGACTTGAGAATATGCCACTTGATACCTTGACATTACATTGGTACCAATGTGTTTCCATGAATGGCTTTGGTTGTGGAAATGGCTCATAAGGGTGAGGTGATGCCAAAAGTCCTTTAATAAAGGTGAGGAGATGCCAAAAGTCACATGGCATAGGTGAGATAGGGCCAAAAGTCTCTTGGAAGGGTGAGGCCAAGTCAAAAGTCCATAGGCTAAGAGTGAGGCAAATCTAAAAGTCCAAGAAATAGGGTAAAACAAAACCAAAAGTCCTTAGAGCATATTCTTGGCTTGAAAGTGAATGAGTGATATGGAAATTGTGACTTTACATATGTGCTTTGATGTGTATATGCCTTGAATGCATGTGTGAATGGGTGTGTGAGCTATTGAGATTCAAGGAATCTTACTCCCCTTCCCCCTTTCCTCTTGACATGACTAGGTGGTGCTTAAGAAACAAAAAATGTAAGGCAAGGGAGTTGAAAAGCCAAGTCTTGATAGTTATGTAGCTCGTTATGTAATTGAATGCCAAAGTTATTTTGTACATATTATTTTTTTGATATAAGATCATGAACAATTGTAATATGATGTATGACTCTTGTATAGACCATAAGTGGCATGAAATCAATGGAAAAAGGGAATTTTGGGTTCTTGATAGCTTAATGTATTAGTGCATTAATGGAAGTGGAATAGCCAAATTAAGATGCATGAGGTTTGGGACCACTTGGGTAGTTCATATAAATCATATTCATATTTTTAAACTTGCCCAAAAGGAGCCAAACCATTGGAGAGCCCATTTGGACAAAGTTGACCCTTCATATCAAGCAAAATTGACCATTTTGGTTAGCTATGTCACTTTCTATCCAAATGAGCTCTTCTTAGTCTGAAATTTGGCATGCATCTAGATCTTGTTGAGAGATTTTTAGAAAGCTAAAATGGGTATTATTTTGAGATATTTGGAATATTTGGCAAAGTTTTGGAGTTGGGAAAAATTTCTGGTTTAGCCACTGGTACTATACAATTGGTCCAAAAATAAATCTATGTCAATCATAGGGAAAAAAATGTCCAATTGCCATGAAATTTTACAAGAAGAAACTAGACATTTCAAATGACTTGTGGCAATTAGAATCACCTCATTTGGATTTCTAGAGAGGGAGATATGAATTTTTGAAGTTGCTGTCCAGTACTAAGTGACCAGTCAGAACCATATTACTATTTGATTGATTTTTTAGTGTGAAAGTTCTTTGATTGGTCTGGAGTTATTTTTTCCCTCTATCTAACATCTATAGCTTTCTATATTGGTATCATTTTGCATGGATTGGATTTTTATGGAATTAATTAGACAGTTTTGAAATTTATGATAATAAACTATATCAATATTAGAGAGTAGTCAGAACTTTATGGCTATTTCATTGTCAAAAGTGATCCATATGGGATTTTCATGACTAGGACTTATTTTTAGTGTAAATTTGACATCTAGAAATTTCTAAAAAGCTATGGTTTATGTAATTTTTATTTTTCTACATTTAGTTATGATTTTTCAAAATTGTCTTTGAAATCTGCTATGTGCTGCCCTCGAGCTTAAGTGTACATTTCGGGGTTTTTGACTTGGAAACTGTAGATTGCTTGATATTTTGAGTTGATTATGATTTTTGTAATACCTTAAAATTAATTAAGATGTTAATCATAGTTTTGGATTAATTAAGAATAATTAATATGGAATAATTGAGTAAGTTAAGTAAATAGAAATTTTGGAAAGACAAATTATTAATATGGGTTTGAGATTTAATTAGGAGAAAAATTTTATCTAGGCCCAAATTGATGTAAGAGAGCATGATAAGAGGCTAATGGAGGCCTAATAGACTAGGTGCAGGCCCAATCTAATTCCATGTGATAGAGGCCCAAGATCCACCTTGTATAGGCTTTTATAATTGGCCCAATAACCCTTGTGCAGACCTAAAACCTTTGAACTCTTAAAACTTATTCTGGCCCAATGGAATTTCAGCAGCCCAATGCATAAGAGCTGGCCCAACAAAGCTAAAATCTGAAGCCCAAATGGAGTTAGACCTTGGAGCAACTCATGACCCATATTTGACCTAACTAAAACCCTAATACTTCAACCTCTTCCTCTTTTGCTGAAACACAAACACCCATCTCAAAATTCGGAGGTCCAAAGGAGGCTCTAGGGTTTTTGGCATAAATCCACAATTTCTCACCTTTAAGCTTAAAATTAGCCAAGGTAATGGTTATATAACTTAATTCTCTCATCTTTCTCTTTATTTTGGACCGATTAGTTTTAAATTTAGAGTATTTTCACCATACCCAGAATCTGAAATGTGGGTGTTTGGGATTTTCTTAGTGAAATTCATAGGTTGAGGCTAGGGTTGACATTAGGTAAGTATAAATCCTTCATTTTGATACTTTCCTTGCTAGTTTGAGACCCCCATAGCTGATTTATAATATGGGTATTAATTTTGTACGAATTTGCTTAGGATTTTAGGTGAAATATTGAGGTTTCTAGTAGAGGACACTTCAATCCGAATTTAGGATTTGTGGTGGCTGGGTAAGTATTCCCTAGGCAGTCATTAGCATTTTAAAATTCTTTGGACACTTGTTGCAACTGTTAATGATGAATTAAAGTAGTAATTTTCTGATGCTATGGTTTTAGGAAGATTTTTGTGCCATTGGTGGCTGTTGCAATTGTCTACAAGTGAGGTAATCCGGTTCATATTAATTCCATGTATATATCTATTTTAAGTTCATATTTGCTATACATGAATGATTTGAAATGTTGAATGAATTAATGGGCTATCTATTGTATTGTGTTGGACCTTGTGAGTCCATGGTGGAGCTGTGGTGCGGTTGCCGCCTGTGCATGTGCTTTGATCGGGTACTGGGTTATGATTAAACCCCAGATGCACTGAGCCCTGGTTGTGCTCAATGGGGATAGGTGTCGTGGATGGGCTTCTCTCAGTGTTAATGGCCTTTAACATGTGGAAATATGATTGCTAGTATGGGATAGTAATCATGATAGCCTAATTGTTTCATTTACTGATATGACTGGCATTTTTCTGATGCTTATGTGAAACTATGCATGTATGCTAATTAAACTGGAATATATGATGGAATTGCCTTGGTTACTGAGATTTGCATCTCACCCCGTTTTATGGGATTAATATTTCCAGTGAACGTTCTTCGGGTAAGTATAAGGGGAAGCAAGTGGATGAAAATCCATGAGCTCTAACATGTGGGGAGAAGGCTACACTTAGGCTGATTTTTTTAGTATAGATGCTAAATTTTTTATTCCTTTTTGTATAGCATCATCATGTATTCATGTTGTCAAGTGTAGGCTCTTATATTTTGATTACCTAGAATGTATTCATTGAGGAGTTAGACCTCATTTTAGCTTGATATCGAATGTATGAACCTATAACATTTAACGTATATATTTTGCTGAATTTATGGTATGGTATATTGTTGGAAATATAATTATGTGATGTATTAGATGCAATATGAACCATTGATGTTTGAAACCTCTGACGGAATGTATATCAAATTTTAATTTCTAATAGTGCATGAATTCTTGTTGCTATTACTCTATGGACTTACCGGTATAGGATAGTTAGAGGAGTGGAAATTTACATTTAAGTTTTGAATTGGTAATGGTAGAATAGCTGGGTGTATAGGGTAGATAAATACTATTAGAGTCATATAAAATGAGTGGGAGTGGTCCTAGGGTAGTCCTAAGATGAGAATTGGAGTGTAGGGGATGAAATTTGGGAGATGTAGTTACAGGAGGGAGTCACACCGTAGCCAAGAAGGCTTCACCGTGGCCAAATGAGTGACAGAAGCGAGGGGTGCCGCAGCATGAGCAATCTCACCGCGACGCAAGTGAATAAAATTTTCCTAGAGAGTAACAGTGGCGAGAAGCGCCGCGGCTTGAGGAATCTCGTCGCTATGCTTTCTTGCTGCTTTGAATAGAAGCAGGACCTCGATGTCACTAAGTAAAAACTTCTTTTTTCACGTGTTGGGTAGGAAGACCCATGGGATGGTTTTCAAATGAGATTTTTTTTAGTGAAATTAGCCTTCTCGTTGATTTGTATTTGCTTGCTCTAGTTCATTGAATTTGCTATCATCCCTATTGCTAGATCAGTGTTTTCTGCTTTCTTATCAGTCTTTCTTCTTATATAGACGGCTCTATTAAGGGGTGATTAAGCCCTTACCAGGAGTCCAAGGTCGCGAGGAGTAGCACCCTATAGTGACTACCTTGTCAGCATGAGAACTTACCGTTGTTACGACAAACCCAGGAAGGTAATAGAATGAAATCTCGCCGCGGCGCATCACATACTGGCGCGGCGCTAGTTTAGGGAACAAACTGAAGGGTGTCCAGTAGCAAATCTCATCGCAGTGTGAGTGTATTGCGCTGAGGCGAGAGTCGAGAGACTTAGAACAGTAGCTCCAGGAGGCATTTTCACCACGGCTTCGCGTAGGTTGGCCGCAGCAACAATCCAACTCGCTGCGGCTATTTGAGAAATTTGTCCAATAATTCCAGAGAGCAACTTAGCCCTGGCGGGAATGGTATAGGCCGTAGTGCAAGTTTCCAAACTCATATCTTTAGCCTAGAAACCCCCGTTTCTTCAATGGTAATATTAAGAAATGATATGAGAACACTTATGGGAGGTTTTTGTGTGTGGAAATTGATTAACGGATGAACCTCAAACCCTCATGATGGTATAATTGCTTTTATGGAATTCTTAGCTTTGTGGTTGTATAGTGGTAACCCTAACATTAAGGTTCAAATTTTTCTCATATTTTAATAATGTTAATGAATTGCAATGACTCCAATCCTTGATCATTTATTATAAATCGTGTATTTAATCATAATTACAATGAATAGAAGATAGGGTTATCACAATTTTCGTGGCTAGGACTTATTTTTAGTGTAAATTTGACATCTAGAGATTTCTAGAAAGCTATAGTTTATGTAATTTTGATTTTTCTACATTTAGTTATGATTTTTCAAAGTTGCCTTTGAAATCTGCTATGTGCTGCCCTCGAGCTTAAGTGTACATTTCGGGGTTTTTGACTTGGAAACCATGGATTGCTTAATATTTTGAGTTGATTATGATTTGTTCCAATGGTAAATGACTAGAGAATGTTGTTGGATAATCCATAGGGTCCATGTAATGCGAATTGAAGAAATTTACCCTGACTCAACGCAATAAAAGTATATTATTTTTATACTTTTCCTCACTTTTGCCTTGTAAATGTGTACCAATTGCCCAAAATGGTAGAGTATGATAATAGAAATATAAGGTATTATATTTATTGGTATCAAAGCAAAGGTTTAGGAACTTTTGCTCAGTATTTGGCTCTTGAGTGATGTAATTGGTGTGTTTCGGGTGGAATATCTGTGCTTATGTGCTTAAATTGTATTTGTGGGCTAAGGTTGTGACTCTTTTTTAGTGAAAATGGTTGAGACAAGAGGAGGCAGAGGCAGAAGCAGACTAACTAGAGGACTAGAAGTTGGGTTTGAGGATCCCTTACAGGCTGTCATGGATCGGATTGAGAGATTTGCAAATGTGATGGCTCAACAATAGTATATGATCCAGTAGCAGTGATTGTGCGGCTGTAGCAATCCCTAGCTAGATAGGAAGAAGCTAGGAGAAAGGTCCCTTTGCCTCAATCTCAACCTTTTACTTTAGGTACTCCATAGCCTTCCACCTTAGGTGCTCTACCCCTAGCTCCTCAGGAGCCAGCTCAATTTTCGCCATCTATCTAGAAAAAATTGAATCAATTCAGAAAGAACAACCCACCACTGTTTGACAGGGAATTGGATGTGGACAAAGCAGAGGCTTGGGTAATGGAAATAGAGAAGATATTTATAGTGTTGGATTGTACCTTGGAGTAAAAAGCTCAACTAGCCACCTTTATGATACAGAAAGAAGCTGACAAGTGGTGGTGCAGTATGAAGTCTCTAATAGAGACTAAAAAATTATAGATTACCTCGGAGAATGTCCTGGTATAGTTCTATGAGAAGTATTTTTCCAGTTCTGTAAGGAAATAAAAGGAGGTGCGATTTATGGGGCTAAAGCAGATCGATAACATGACGGTAGACCAGTACATGGTAAATTCATAGAGTTGTCTCGATATTCATCCTACCTCTAGAGATATAATGATGAGCACTAAAGGTGCGAGCAATTTGAGCTTAGGATGAAGTCCCTGATCAGAGACTAAGTAACTCCACATAGGGTTCAGAACTTCAATGCTATTGTGGAGATCAGTAGGGTAATTGAAAATAATTTGAGAGAGATCATGTTGCTGCTACCATATCTGGTCAGAGAGGGGCTTCAAAATCGAAGACACTGAGACTAGAGGAGGGTGCCAGCTCTGCACCTACTAGTAAAAAGAAGGGCAAGGTGCAGTGGAGCAGGAGGCCACCAAAAGAAAAGAAGGGGCAGCCCCCAAGGACTCAGTCATCCATATAGCAATCTATGGTAACCTATTTCAAGTGTGGGAAGCTAGGGCATATTGCCAGGAACTGGCCCTAGACAGATGTAGTGCCTCCTAAGCCATAGTCCTAGGGCAGGGTGTTCGCCTTTTCTCAGTAGGAGGCTAGTGCGTCTCCCCGTCTTATTTGAGGTACACTCATAATGAATGATTTTCTTGTAATTGTTATGTTTGATTTGGGTGCCAATCACTCGTTTATATCCTATGACTGTGTGAGTCAATTAGGTCTGGCTGTTAGTACTTTACCACATGATCTATCTGTCATTACACCCACTAGAGGCCATGTGATTACTTCCTATGCTTGCTTGAATGTCACTGTATAGTTTAACCATTGTTACACTACCATTGATTTGATTTGTATGCCATTCCATGAGATTGATTTGATTGTTGGTATGAACTAGATGACTGCTAATAATTTCATTCTTGATTGTGAGCATCATACTATATCTGTACCCTCATGTGGGACCATACCTAGGATAGAGGCTGAGTTATCCTTTATGACTATTGCCCAGGCTGAAAGACACTTAGACCAGGGGAGTCAGAGGTTTCTAGTCTTTCTTTCTATTCAGGCTGAGGTAGAAGAAGAGATAAAGGAGATCCCAATAGTTAGGGGATTTTCAGAGATTTTCTCTAAGGATTTTGACTTTAGTGGCTTACCTCTTGAGAGAGAAATAGAATTTCCCATAGATATAGTATTTGGGGCTAGACCGGTGTCCAAGGCTCTTTATAAGATGGCTCCCACTAAGCTAACTGAGTTGAAGAAACAGATAGAGGAGTTATAAGAGAAAGGGTTTATTTGCCCTAGTGTGTCACCTTGGGGAGCTCCGATATTATTTGTGAAAAAGAAAGATAGTAGCTTGAGATTGTGTATAGATTATAGAGAACTGAATAAAGTTACCATCAAGAATAAGTATCCTTTCACTAGAATGGATGATTTATTAGATCAGTTGGCTAAGGCATCTATATTCTCTAAGATAGATCTTAAATCTGGGTATCACCAGTTGAGAGTGACAGCTGAAGATGTCCTAAGGATGGCCTTCAGAACTAGATATGACCATTATGAGTTCCTATTCATACTATTCGGGCTGGCGAATGCGGCCGCTATGTTCATAGATTATATGAACAGGGTATTCATACCATATCTAGATAAATTTATTATAGTCTTTATTGATGATATCTTAGTGTACTTTAGGTCTTTTGAAGAGCATGAAAGGCATATGAGATTAGTCCTAGAGACTATAAGAAGTAAGAGATTATATGTCAAACTAAGTAAATGTGAGTTTTGTCTGATCGAGATGAAATTCTTAGGTCATGTGATCTCACGAGACAAGGTTGTGGTAGATCTCCATAAAGTTAAGTATAGTAGAATAAACCTAGGACTATCACCAAGGTTAGGAGTTTCCTTGGTTTGGTAGGATATTATAGAAGATTTATTCAGGGCTTTTCCCATATGGCCTTGCCACTCACAAGGCAGACTTGGAAGAATACACCTTTTGTGTGGGATGATAGATATGAGAGGAGTTTTTAGGAGTTGAAACTTCGATTAACCACTGCCCTTATGCTAGTTATTCCTGACCCTAGTGTACCATTTGTGGTATATAGTGATGCCTCGAGGAGAGGGTTAGGATGTGTGTAGATGCAGTAGGGTAGGGTAGTGGCATATGCCTCTAGGCAGTTAAGGTCTCATGAGAAGAATTATTAATGGTTGTGTTACGTAACCCTCAAAATAAAACTAGGTTGAATTAAAATTTATAGTTAGCGGCACAACCTAGGTCATCTCCCTTAGAAATGGAGTTCAATATTTAATTAGGTTTTCTAAATGTATAAAGATCCTAGAATTACCTAATTTAGGGAGGTTCTTAATCTAATTAAACTATCTAAAATGAAATTAAAATAAAGTTCCTAAACTCTACCTAATTGCATGAGTTAAAGGAAAATAATTGGCTTGTGACTAGCTTTGGATTCATCCATTGGTATCCACTATCTTTATCCTAATTCAATTATGATTAATTTTGGTCTAAGTGTCCCTAATTATGTTTATGGCAAATGTATCTTGAATTGCCATGCAAGAATTAAGATATTAACAATATAATGTTGAATTGAAATCTCAATCTCACACCAAATTATCAATTCTTACCTTTAAGATCAATGAACACTCAAATTTGATTGATTAAATGATTAATTAGCCACTGAATCATCACCCTAAGATGTTTAATTAACCAATTAAACTCAAAAGAATCCTTAAATTAGACAATTAAGCACTCAATTTCATTTATGCATTTCATCAAACATCTTGAATGCATACATGAGGAATTGGAGGAGAATGAAAAATTCAGCACTTGATTCAATCAATTAACTAACAAAAAGTATCCTAATCAGTGTCTAACCAACCACTAATTACAATTACATAAATTTTCAATCAAATACAACCTCAACCAAGATAGTACAAGAAAGAGGAAAATGCATAGAAAAGGAGAGAATCTTAGTCAAAATCCCTTGTTCTTCTCCTTGAATTCAAGCTTCCACCAAAGATCTTCCTCCTGGCTAGCCACAAAAGGGATTAGAGCTTTATTATGGTGGAAGAATGGTGGAGAATGGATGAAGAATGGCTACGACGTGGTGGATGGATGGAGTGAATGACGATGGATTGTGTCTCTAGATGATGCATTGTATATGAATGGAATGGTGTGTCTTTTTTGATGTTGCCATATGTGTTTTTAATCCTCCTCATGTGTTTCACTTTTTTGCTCATTCACATGCTGCTTTCCCTTTTTCAAATTGCCTGTAGCTTCATCTATAAATGAATCATGTGCCTCTTCTTATATGTATGAGTGTGGGCCCTACTATGCATGGATGATGATTTTATTTCCTTGTGCTTTCCATGTGTAGCTCTCTTTTCATTCTACCCAAGCTTCCTACGTGATTCAACTTATTCTAACCTGTAGCATTCCTTCATTTCTGCATGTGTGTGTTTGGTAGCCCTTCATGCTTCATACAGATCCCTTCTTCGCATTTTGACGTCCTTTTCTTTTCATCGCATTATTATTCACATAAGCTTCACATGCTTCTTTCACCTATGCTGCTCAGCGTTGTTCTCCAGCTTATTTTCTTGTCGTGTTTTTAACGTTAATCCCCTTCACCACATGCTGCAGCTGGTGCTTCCACATTCTACATTACATGCTTCTTAATGCGTTGTTCTCTCTACATTCTAGTCTGGAGCTTGCTCATGCGCTTGTGTGGAGGTTGTTCACATGTATGAGCTTCTTATTCTCTTTTTGTTCTCAGCTTTTTGACGTCAAAACATACAACTTCTTCCTATAGGTTCTTCTCTATTCAGCAGCTTTTCCATGTAGCTTCTGCATGTTCTCCACATGATTCCTCCATCTAGCTCCCAGCCCTTTCTTCAGGTTATTTTTTCTTTCATTTTTCCCACGTTGGCTCCCCTCATCACGTGCTACAGCTGGTACTTTATGCCATGGTTTTAAATTGTGGTCCGCATCATGTGATGCGGCTGCAATATTGCTGTTGTGGCCCCGGCCGCATCCGCATTTTTTGACCGCAATGCCCGCAATTCTTCTTATACTATTCGCAACGCCCGCAACCACAATCGCAACCGCAACCACAATTTAAAACCATGCTTTATGCAGCTTCTTCTTCTGCCCATTCAACTCACTTTCTTGATGAACTTGTGGGTATGTGTGTTACTAAAGAAGAAGACGTGGTTGGTAAGTGTATGAAGCTCGTAAGTGTCTTCTACATCTAAACAAAGGAGCCATGAGAGTGATTTGTCACGTGAGCTACTACATGCTTTGCCAAACCCAAGAATGATGTGCTGGATGTGTGGCTTCATATGCATGTTAACATGTAAATGCAGGGAGCTCGTGACCTTGTGTGATGCTTCCCTCGTGTGTATCTACGTGTAATGGAAGAAAATGGATTCTTGTGGCAATGAGCATGAAGACTATATAGGAGTGTGACTGAATCTGAAGTTCTTCCTCTTTTTTTTTAGTTCCTAAATATTTTATTAAAAATTCTACCTAAATGTTCTCCTTTTTGAGTTGCAAAAATGTGGCTTCCACCTTTGAAATCTTAGTACTTCAATTGATCTTGAAGCTTCAATCATTTTCCAAATTAATTTCCATCTTTAAAATTTCCATTGCCCAACAAAAATCTGCATAAATAGTAAGAGCAATTTAATAGGAAAAATTCACAAAACTATTTAAAGAATTTATGCATTAAAATTCTAAAATCTTGTAAATAATTTTCTTAAGTGCAAAAATGGCTACTAAAATCAAATTCTAACTAATTAAACATCTAAAGTCAAATTTGGTCATTACAATGCTTAAGTTAAGGAGAATAAAATATATAAAAATCATGTTTATTAAATTCTCCCACACTTAAACCTTTGCACTCCTAGGCAAAGCTCAAAATCCAAGATAAAAGAATGAATTGAAACGCCAGGCTAGCATAATGGCAACTGAAAAATGAAAATGGAAAAGAAAGTGTAAAAATCACAAGCTAGAGACTAATCATAACTTTTCATCACTTCAACAATCCAAGCTAACTTCACTTGCATCAAGAAAACAAATTCCATGGCAATTTCATTTGAAAAGAAGGAATTGAAATGCATAGCTCCTCACATAGGTTAGTGTTTACTCTCAACTCTCAAGTGTTTAGGCAATGTGTATCACTCAAATTCCACCTATCTAAACTCACTATCATAGGCTTGTCAAGCTTCTAAATCTCCACCACCTATGTCAAATGCAAAGCACAAATCAATAAGACTTATTTAGGATTGTAATGGGGCTAGGGAAATGAAATGAATGGATACAAAAACAAGGGGAAAACAAACAACAAATGGATATCTTAGAACTTCAAAAGCAATTAAAGGAAACCTAGGATAGGGAAGAATGTGTACAATTCAAGGCCTTATTTCCAACTAAAACAAACAAAATCAAACACTACTTTCTTTTGACTTTCAACTGCTTTTTTTTTTTCAAACTTCTCATTCATTGTTTTCCTTTTTGCTTTTGTATCTCTTCTTTTCTTTAACTTTGTACATTTTCCTCAATTTTTAGTAGTAATGGCCTAAATGGATGCAAAGCATACATTCTCTCTTCCTAGTTAGATGTAATGCTCTTTGAAATCCCTAAGGCATCTTAAAACAAGGTGGAAAACATTTTTAATGGCTATAGGCTAACAAGAAAATAAAACTAAGTCCAAAGTGGTTAAACAATGGATAAAATGCATGCAGGGGGTTGGCTTTTTGGCTCACTAGCTACAATAGAAAGGAGTGCCTTATCATTTTTATGTATGCAAATGCAAATATGGCATCAACAAAGAATCAAGACAAGTTCTAGAGTGAAAGCAGAGATAGGTGAATACACACTAGAATCGAACAGATACGACTCAAATCCTTACCAGCTAATGGCTATCAAATAATTCATTGAAATCAAATTCATTGCCAATTCACTTGAATCAAGACACAAGATCCATTACTTATCATGTCTAAATGAATGCAAGCTATGATCATCTCAACTTGCAACTTTCACAGAAAATTTTTTAAAAAATAACACTATCTCTCAAAATTTTTCTCATAAATTTCAAAAAATTTTCAATTTTTTTTAACAAAGGAAGCAAAGAGAAGATGAAATGGAATGAAATGACTCTCCCCCCTACACTTAAATATTGCATTGTCCTCAATGCCAGCACACAATCCAGTCAACAGGTAAACAACACAATATAAAAAGAGTGAAAAAAGAGTGTACAATTGGATGAAGTTGAATCGAAGATCTCAAGGGTAGTTCAGATTCCCATGTAGCTGGTTAGCTACTTATTTCCTGCAAAACAGAAACAAAACAAATAGTAATGAGGAAAAGAAAAAAAAACTACATCCTAAACTAAAAAGAACCCTATAAAAGACTAACTAATCATAAGTATTAAAAACCAAAATCAAAACTACTTTATTCCTCTTCAGTTCAACAAATTTAAGTCTAACCACTTTAAAACATTTTGATTGATCATGCAATGATGACTCATAGACTTTCTTAACCATCAGTAGTCTTAGAAAGTCATTTTCAGAATTTTTAGAAGTAAGAAAAAAAGAAAAATGAAATATAGGACATTCAGAAGCAAAGAAAGAAAATTTAAAATCAATTTTAAAAATACTAGAATCTTGACTCTTTAAATATCTATCAAAACTAATAAAATCAGCTAGACTCCCATCAGTAAGAGTCATTGCATCAACAAAAGGATTAAATTGCAACTTCTCACAGTCCTTTAAGTGAAAATCCTCCAAGATATTTGGTAGTTACTTTATGTCAGTTAAGAGAGTCTGTGGATTGTTGGGAATTAGCTCACCAACTTCATGAACTTGTTCAGGACTCTTAACAAAAGAAACAATATCTTCTCTGACCAAAGAGACATCAGTAGACTCACAAAATTCTATACAATGATCAACAGCTAAATTCAATCTCTTACTAGTATTAATAACAGCATAAGGATCAACAAAATTTTCAATATTAGCACTATCTTTATGCATGCTTTCATCAATACTAGTATAGTCAGTAGAATCAATCTTTTTGACAGTTTCAGTGCAAACACAAGAATTCATAGATTCAATAGACTTATCAGACTTCAGAAACTTATTAATCTCAACACACATAGGATATGTATGCATATCATCGCATAAGCATTTCAAATTAGAGAATGATTCATCAACAATAAGCTGTTCAATGTAACACCATAAATTCTAACTCATTTCACATCATCATTTCCATGAGAGCACATGAAAAAGGGACAAAAAATAATGGGTTTATTTATGTTGCATCATACTTAAAAATTACAATCGGTGTCACATGGACCGTGTGGGCTCATGCTATACATCCTCATATTTAAATACATCATTACAACTCATTTGTATCACAAAATCATGCCCACAACTCATGGAAACCGAAATGAAGCATGAAATGGGCTTGTTTAATTTTAGCCATATTTGCTCCTTATTCTGACCAAATTTTGGAAAATCATAACTAAATATAGAAAAATTGAAATCATAAAATCTTGGCCATTCTGGAAATCTATAGATGTCTACTTCACACTAAAAATATTTTCAGACCATAAATTCTATTATAGAGGACGTTTGACATCCAAAATGGCCCAAAGGTCGGACTGCATCCTGGAACTGATATAGAATTCTGCAGAAAACTTTAAAAATGTCCAAGTAATTCCAAAAAAAATAAAATCCATGAAAATGATACCAATATGGAAAGATGTGGATGTTAGCTAGAGATGAAAAATATCTCTAGACCAGTTCATGAAGCCCAAATCTCAGAATTCAATGGAATAGTACCTTTGGTCGGGCAAAATTCCTGATACTAGACAGAATGTTCAAAAATTCATTCTCTAGACCTCTAAATGATATGATTCCAATTGGCATGAGTCACTGTGAATATCTAGTTTCTATGTATAAAATTTTGTGACAATTGGACATCATTTGGGCCTTGTGGGACAGAATTCAATTTCAGACCAAATGAATAGTGCAGTAGACCAAAACCAGAAAAATTGCCAACTTTGAAAAATCATCAAATATTCTGTAGACCTCAAAAAATTATAATCTTTAGCTTCTCAAAAATCTCTCAATGAGACCTAACTGCATGCCAAATCTCAGATTAAGACTAACTCATTTGGCTAAAAAGTGACATAGGGTTCCATAATGGTCAATTTTGGCTCCATATGAAGTATCAAAATTGCCAAATGGCTTTCCCTTAGTTGTGGCACCTTTTGGGCAAGTCTAAAAGCACATTTAAGACTTGTGTGAGCTGCCCAAATGGTCCCAAACCCCATGTATCTCATTTTTTCCTTTCCATGCACACATATGCACATTTCCATAAACTCATTCATGAAGCCATCTTTGCCATATATACTCAATTCACATTCCATCATTCATATAACACATACTTTTATTTATACTCATATAATAGCATAATTACATATGTCTCAAGGGTCATAAACTATTTACAACATTCATATACATCATTATGGTTCATTATGGCTTTAAAAGGAAAATGCTAGATATATGGATGTCAATCTTCTTCCTTCAATGTTGTTGGCTCACATTAACATATCCACTTGATTCACCTAGCATGTGAGATCATTGGAGAGGAGGGAATGAGATTTAAAGAATCCCAATAACTTATCTCCCATTCAATCATACATAATATATGCAAAGCAAGTCTTAAAAATGCATGCATGGACATAATACAAATCATGAACATTCAAGAAGTAAACTTAGCATGTGAACAAGTCATACAAGACATTCAAGAGCTCACCAAGTGTTTGGATTGGCCTCACACTTTTCCTCATGGATTTCGGACTTGCCTCACCCATTCTTTAAGAGCTCTGGACTCAACCATACTCTTGGGAGCCCACTTTACTTTTGGGAGACTCTTTACTTTGTCTCAACCAAGCTCAATGGTTCTTGGCTCATCCTCACCATGGTCAAGAGTTCTTGGCCTCTCCACACTCAAGCAAACTCATCAAACATCATACATTCATTTGAAAATATAACATGACATCATGAAATCATGGCATATAAAATCATGCTAGCATACTTTTCATGGCTTGAAAATACACATACACACATTCTAAGACAAGTTAAACATACATCCATGCATGAGAGAAGGTGGAGAGAGCTACCTTGCACACAATCACACACTTTTCCCTTTGGATTAAAGCTTCCTCTTTCGGCCACATACCCACAAATTGGTGGAGATAGTTTCTCTTAGCCTAGATCCAATTTATGGGAGCCAATTAGGTTCATGAAACAAACTCTAAGGTCATACAACTTGCTTAGATACTAGATTGCTTTATAGGCTCCATTATGGTCCATAAATGCACCTAATGAAGCAACACCCCTCAAACAATTTCTAGGCTCTATTCTTTCCTTTCAAATATGATTATTGACTCTTTTTAAGCCTCTTGGAGTCATCACACAATTAAAACAAAGAGCCTAACATCATGTTGCTTCTTTAGGTCATAATATAGATGATAAGGCACCAAATCACTTTCTATGAGTTTTAAATTGTTTCCAAGGCCTCCCCTCATATTCATTGATCATATATGACACAAAAATGGGTTTGGAAAAATTTAAAACTCTCCCTAGCTACTCCATCTTTTTGCCCTCTTTGGAATTCTCTTTATTTTCTTGAAGGAGGAAGCATGTGGGGAGTATCTTAGGGATCTTAGGAGCTCATTTAAACTCTTAATTAGGCCTAGGAATTATCATATGAAATCAGATTTTGGAAGGCGCACACAAAGCCCTAGAATTTATATCTTGAAATCTAATAGTTTTTTGATAATTTCCTTTGCATATTCTTAATCTCCACACCCATTTTCCTTAGATTCATGCTTGGTTGTAAAGCCCCACATTGGATAGGAAGGTCCCAAGCTAAGGCCTTATAAGTGGGGGCAAAGCTTCCCCCACTAGACGCGCATTTTCCTTGAGCGAAGGCTGGGTAACCAAGCCCTTGAAGCTTGGAAGGCGACAAAATCGTTGGGAAGGCTGGGTCAAAGACCCACGAACCAGGGGACAATACGTCTGGTGGCTCTGTAAGTGTGTTGGTATCAGAGCCGGCCTAGCTGCATGTGTAACTTAAGGACGGGTTGGCCCCAAAGGGGGTGGATTGTAAAGTCCCACATCGAATAGGAAGGTCCTGTGCTAAGACCTTATAAGTGGGGGAGAAGCTTCCCCCACCAGACGCGTATTTTCCTTGAGCAAAGCTGAGTAACCAAGCCCTCGAAACTCGGAAGGCGACAAAACCCTTGGGAAGGCCGGGTTAAAGACCCACGAACCAGGGGACAATATGTCTGGTGGCTCTGTAAGTGTGTTATAAATGTAACACCATAATTCTAGCTCATCTCATGTACTTTCAATGACTTACTATCATGGAGGATGTAAATCTCTGATGATTATTTTTGTGTTGGGTCATATCTAACAATTCATTTCTGTGTCATGTGAACCGTGTGAGCTCATACTATGCCTCTTCATATTTAATTTCATTGTTACAACTCATTTCAATCCCAAAAACATGTTTTCAACCCATGAAAACCAAAAAGAGGTATGGAACATGCATATTCATTTTCGGCCAGACTTGGCCTCACTTCTAGGCAACCTTTGGAAAATCACAACTAAATCTATAAAAATTGAAAACATGTAATCTTGGTCATTTTGGAAAGCTTGGGATGTCTACTTAATGCTAAAAATATATGCAAGTCATAAAATCCCACACACAGAATGTTTGACACGTGAAATGGTCTGGAGGTCGGATTGGGTTCTGATGCTGTCACAGGTTATTGATATGGACTTCAAAAATGTCCAACTAATTTCACAAAAATCCAATGCATGAAAATGATACCAATATGGAAATATGTGGATGTTAAATAGAGAGAAAAAATATCTCTAGATCAGTTCATGAAGCTAAATTCTCAGAAATCGATGGAACAGTACCACTGGTTAGGCAAGATGACTAATACTGGGTAGAAACTTCAAAAATTCATATCTTCCTCTCTAGACCTCCAAATGAGGTGATTCTAGTTTATACAAGTCACTGTGATTGTCTAGTTTCTACCTATAAAATTTTGTAGCCATTGGACCATGTTTGCCCTTCGGATGACACAATTACACAACTGACCAAATGAACAGTACTGGTGCAAATCCGAAATTCTGATACCAACTTTGAAAAATCATAGAAAATTCCAAAGACCTCCAAATGACCTGACCTTTGGCTTCTCAAAAAGATTTATACAAGATCTAGTCACATGACAAATTTCAAGGCAAGAAGAGGTCATTGGTTAGACTTTGATATAAGGGGGCAAAGTGCCAATTTCCTTTGCTACATGAGGGCTCCAAGGGTTCAAATTGGCTTCTCCTACTCCTAAGGCTCTATGAGCACGTGGGAAAGCATCAACATAGGCTATTAAACATGGCTCAAATTTCTAACAATCCAGATTTGCAAAACTCACTCTCCCACCCCAAAACATACACCATGAAGATAATGCTAAGGTCTTACTATTCATACCGAAAACTTGCTACATCATGCACTATAGTTCTAATTCTCATACATATACAATAAGTACATCTATTTACAAGTATTCATAAGTGCCTACAACATGTACATCATTAGATTACATCTTTTAACAACAAAATGGCTATTTCATAAATCCTTTGTCTATTTCCCTAGCTTCAAGCTTAGTGGCTCCTCTGTCTTTGTTCACTTGGTCCACCTAGCATGTTAGGATAGTGGAGAGGAGGGGATGAGATTCAAAGAATCCCAGTAGCTCATCTCTCATTCAATCATACATAATATGTGCCAAGCAAGCTTTTCAAATACATGTATGAAAAAGTGAAAGTCATAGACACTTTAAAAATAACCTTGGTATGTGAATCAATCATACAAGACCTTCAAGGGTTCCCCAAGTGTTTGGATTAGCCTCACACTTCTCCTCATGGGTATTGGACTTGCCTCACCCATTCTTGAGCACTTTGGACTCAACCATACTCTTGGGAGTCCACATTACTTTTGGGAGACTCTTTTGCTTTGTCTCAACCAAGTTCGAGGGTTCTTGGCTCATCCTTAGCCAAGGGAAGAATTCTTGGCCTTTCCACACTTAAGCAAACTCATAGAAATATCATGGATTCATTTAATACATAACATAGCATCAAGGTTCATAACATGTAAAGGCATGCTGGTATACTTTTCATAGCTTGAAATACATATACACACATTCTAGAACAAGCTAAACACACTTACAGAGCCACCAGATGTATTGTCCCCTGGTTCGTGGGTCATTGACCCGACCTTCCTAAGGGTTTTGTCACCATCCAAGCTTTGAGGGCTTGGTTACCCAGCCTTCGCTCAAGGAAAATGCGCGTTTGGTGGGGGAAGCTTCCCCCCGACTTAGAAGGCTTTAGCCCAAGACCTTCCTATCCTATGTGGGACTTACAATTCACCCCTTTGGGGCCAACCCGTCCTCGGGTTGCACATGTGGCTAGGCCAACTCTGATACTAACATACTTACAGAGCCACCAGACGTATTCTCCCTTGGTTCTTGGGTCTTTGACCCAGCCTTCTTAAGGGTTTTGTCGCCTTCTGAGCTTCGAGGGCTTGGTTACCCAGCCTTCGCTCAAGGAAAACGCACGTCTGGTGGGGGAAGCTTCGCCCCCACTTATAAGGCCTTAGCCCAGGACTTTCCTATCCGATGTGGGACTTACAATCCATCCTTTTGGGGCCAACCCATCCTTGGGTTGCACATGCAGCTAGGCTAGCTCTGATACTAATTGTAAGTCCCACATCGGATAGGAAGGTCCTGGCCTAAGGCCTTATAAGTGGGAGCGAAGCTTCCCCCACCAGATGCCCATTTTCCTTGAGCGAAAGCTGGGTAACTAAGCCCTCGAAGCTCAGAAGGTGACAAAACCCTTAGGAAGGCCAGGTTAAAGACCCACGAACTAGGGGACAATACGTCTGGTGGCTCTGTAAGTGTGTTACACATACAAAGCCCTCATGAGTATTGTCCTTGTCGTTGACCCTGCCCTCCCAGTTCGTTGGGGTTTGTCCATTCTCGCTTAACTCACGAGAAAAGTGCGCTTGTGAGGGAGAGGATTCTCCCCACTTATATGGGTCATTCCCAGGACCATTCCATCTGATGTGGGACTTTACATTCCACCCCCTTGGGGGCCAACCCGTCCTTGGGTTGCACATTTGAACGGCCGACTCTGAATCCAACACATACGGAGCCCTCACGAGTATTGTCCCTTCCTTCCCGATTCATAGGTCGTTGACCCTGCCTTCCTGGTTTGTTGGGATTTGTCCCTTCCCACTTAACTCATGGGAAAAGCGCACTCGTGAGGGGGAGAATTCTCCCCACTTATATGGCCCATTCCCAGGACCATTCTATCCAATGTGAGACTTTACATTAGTTTTACCTAAAAATCATCTCCTCCTAGGGTTTTCTCAATTGGGGCGAAATGGTGGAGAAGGGAACCAAAGATGACAACCATAGGAAGAGAATTTACCTTGTTTTCTTGCTTTTTCTCACTTGGATCTTGTGTTCTTTGAGCTCTTCTATTCAAATCCGAAATTTTCCCTCAATTTCTCCCTTAAAACAGATTTATAAGCTTCATTTTAATCATAGGAAACAAAGGCGAATGAAGGAGAAGAGGTTTGGAAGAGAAATAACATGAAAAACCATAAAAATCCATACCTTTCTACCTTGAATTTCTCCTCCTTTTCTTCCTCCTCTTGTGTACCTCATCCCCTAGGGTTTTCTTTTGGTTTTGGGCAGAACATGGTCGTGTATAATGAAGGGAGAAGAAGGGTGCATCATATACATAGGTGGGAATAAGTTACACTTTTCAAAAATTTTTATTTTGCCCTTTATTCTTGGTATTTTCGTTTCTCCTTCATTTTAGCTCCTTTTTTAGAATTGTCTTTTCCATTATGAAATTTGGGTTCCCAATTTAGTAAAATGCCTTTGGAATCACTCAAATTAGAGCTAAAATCTTCCCGAACGAATCAGTCACAGTTCGGGTCAACTAACATTAGAAAACGTCGACTGGAGGAGTTTTAACTATCTCGAGGCATTCCATAGTTTTCAGGGCCTCTGAGAACTCCAGATAACTCCAGAGAACTCAAAATTTTCATTTAAAAAGCCCTCCTGTGTGAATTCCAAAATTTGATCAAAATTACAAAAATGCCATTACGTTTTGTAAGCTTTTCGTAAGAAATTGTTTCTTCATTCTAGCTCCATTTTTCTTTCTGTCTGAGCCTGGGATTCTCATATTTAGGAGTCTAGAATGCTTTCCAAATTTTTTGGGGCCTTAACTACATCATCTTGGGGAACTTCCTTTTGTATCCAGTGAATTTCGTTTGTTTATGGAGAAACCGTACATTATATTTCTCACGTTTTCTCTGGTTTTTGGAGAACCAGATATTACATTCAACAATTTCACTACTAGTGAAGAATCATGTTGATCAGTATATGTGAAGAACTCACTAGTCTCAATGAAAGAATTAATCTAGAAGCATCTGTCACATATAGTGGTTCCAGCACAAACACAATCAAGAGATGCATTCAAATCAATTATGTCATGTGGTCCAGATGGTATGCTGTCCCTAAACTCTAAAGATGCATCATCAATAGGCTTATCAACTAATTCCACACTATGAATAAAATGATCATCATAATCTAAGTCACCTTCACACTTATCTACTAACCTAGACTCAATAGAAACATCATTAACAGGTTCAGAAATGAAGTCATCACTTTAATCATAGCTAGGAGTAGAAATACCAAGTGCATCAGTACACAAGGATTCATGAACATCAACAAATGTATCAGTTTTGCTCAAAGAGTTACCATAATTAACCAAATTAGGAGATTCAACAATAATCTCCTCATCAATAACATCGTCATTAAGCAATTCAGAATCAACATAATCACATACATTTGTAGTCACAGTGCTATCAAGTATACTAGAGTTAGTTCCAATAAATTGCAAAGTATTAGAAGATGGAAGGATATTACCCAGTGAATAGGATTCCTCCTCCTTTATACATTCCCTTCTAATTTGCTCTTCAGTCAATTCGGTAGCACTTGAAGTCGGTTAATTCATTTGAACTCCCAAATCCTTCATGAGGTTGTCAATCATTTGTTAATTTTGAAGATGCAACCGTTCAGTTTCTTGTTTGAGTTGAAGATTATAAGTGTCTATTTGTTGCATCCTCCTTTCTTCCTAACTTGTTTCCTTCTGTGCCTTTTATTGCATGTACCCTTTATGATGGTTGTAATTGTGATACTCTAGCTCTTGCACACGGAAGTTGTGGTATGGCTCATAATAATGGTGGTAATTGGGGTGAACTTCATATTGATGATAGTATGGTTGGCAGCATGGTGGTTGGACTTATTGGTATTGTTGGCTTTGTTGTGCTTGTCTTTGTCGTTCAAGAATACCACGAATATTGAAATGGTTTCATCCAACTTTCAGGAAATCCAATCATTTGCACAAGAATTATACACACCTTGATTAGAATAATAATATGGATCCATTTAAAGCAAGAAAATGTGAAGCACACTTAATTTTAGCATAAAACAAATCACTAACAAACTATAACTAAAATTAACTCTAAATTAAGAAAATAAAATTCAAATAAAGCTAACAACTTCCTAATAATAAAAAACACTCCAAAAAGAGGTTAATCCCACAAAATAAATGCACAAAAAATAAAGAAATTAAATCTAGAAAAATTGAAAAAATCTAAAAAATTTGAGAAAATACTAAAAAATTAGAAAAAGTGCCTCAAACGTTAGAATTTAACCAAAAAATGATGCACCTAATAGCTATGTTATTTTTTTTGCTCAAAACACCCAAAAATCTTGAAAAACAAAGTTTGAGAATTTTTTGGGCTTATCAAACAAAAATTCCCGCAAGTTGACAAATTGATGCATAACACTAAAATTACCAAAATTCAAGTTCAAAACAGGGGAAAAATCAAACAAAAATAGAGGTAAAACACTTAGAAAACTTTTCAAACAATTGAGAATCCAATTCCCTGACAACGACGTTAAATTTTGATGGTCGTGTCATGCAACCTTCAAAATAAAACTAGGTTAGATTAAAATATATAGTTAGTGACACAACTTAGGTCATCTCCCTTAAAAATGGAATTTAATGTTTAATTGGATTTCTAAGTGTTAAAAGATCCTAGAACTACCTAAATTAAGGGGGGTTTGATTGACTTAAACTAATTAAAATAACTAACTACCTAATTGTATGAATTATGGTTGAATGATAGATATGTGACTAGTTTTGGATTCATCCCTTGGTATCCACTATCCTTATCCTAATTCAATTATAATTCATTCTAGCCTAAAAATCTCTAATTGTGTCCATTGGCCAATAATCTTGAATTACCACTCAAGATTCAAAAACTTAGCAATTTGATGTTAATTGAGACTTCAACTACCATTAAATTATTAATTCTTGAGATTAAGATCTTTGAACACTTAAATGAGTGATTAATCAATCAATTAGCCTCTGAATTTTCACCTTAGAATATTTAATTAACCAATTAAACCCAAGGAATTCTCAAATTAGATATTGAAGCACTTAATCTCTCACATGCATTTTATCAAATACCTTGATTGCATACATGGATAATCGTAGGAAATTGAAAAATTCAGTATTTAATCAATCAATTAATCAGCAAAAAGTATCCTCAGTGTCTAACCAGCCACTAACTATAGACAACACATATTTCCAATCAAATACAATCTTAACCAAGATAATATAAGAGAAGAAAAGTGCTGGAAAAATAAGAAACTCTTAGCCAAAATTCATTTATCTCCATGGATTCAAGCTTTTCTAAGGTTGCCCTCCTAGCTAGTCACAAAGGTGAATCAAGCTCTCATGGAATGGAGGTAAAGATGGAATGGGAATGGAGGATGAGAGGCTATGGCCAGAAGGAGTATGGATGGGGGTGTGTTCTGGATGGAGTGTTTGATGGAATGAGTGGATCCCTCTGAATTACGTCTGCGCCCCGTTTTTTTCTTAATCTCCTTATGTGCTTTCAATTGACGCTGCTCACGTGTTCTTGGGCTCGTGGAATAAATGAAGCATGTGATCAAATTGCGTGGATGCTCCCTCACGTGCTTGTTTATTTTTCACGTGCTTTGTTTTGCTGGCTCATGCTTTTGTAGCTGCTATATGTGTTTATTCTCTGTTATGCTTTATGAGCTTCTTACTTTGCCCCTAGCCTTCCTTCTCATGTAGCTCTTTTAATAGTTTCACGTGCTTCCTTTTATGCCAATTGCCTATAGCTTCTTCTTCTTGATATGTATAAGTGTGGGCCCTGCTTTATTTTCTTTTATAATATTCCACATGCTGTTCCAAAATCTGCTCATGCATTTATTTAATCTCTTCCAATCCAACTTGTGGCTCTTTCTCTTATGCACAAAACCATGGCTTCTTCATGCTATTCTTCTCCTCTTCTCTACCCAAGCTCGAGTATGTTTATTCTCTTTTCGTTCTTAACTTGTTCACGTCAAAACATGTAGCTTCTTCTCATAGGTTCTTCTTTATTCAATAGCTTTTCCATGTAGCTTCTGCATGTTCTCCACATGATTCCTCCACCCAGCTTCTAACCCCTTCTTTATGTTATTTTCACATTGTCTTTTCTTCTATTTTTCCTATATTGGCTCCCCTCATCATGTGCTGTAGCAGGTGCTTTATGCAGCTTCTTCTTCTGCCCATTTAGCTTGCTTTCTTAATGAACCTGTTAGTGTGTGTGTTGTTGAAAGAGAAGACGTGGCTAGTAAGTGTATGAAGCTCATGAATGTCTTCCACATCTAAACAAAGGAGCCATGAGAGTGATGTGTCACGTGAGCTGCTGCATGCTTTGGCAAACCCAAGAATGATGTGCTAGACGTGTAGCTTCATGTGCATGTTAACATGCAAATGCAAGGAGCTCGTGACTTTGTGTGATGCTTCCTTCGTGTGTATCTATGTGTAATGGAAGAGAATGGATTCTTTTAGCAATGAGCATGAACACTACATGGGAATGTGACTGAATCTGAAGCTCCTTCTCTTTTTTTCTTTTTCTCTTTTTAGTTCTTAAAGATTTTATTAAAAATTCTGCCTAAATGTTCTCCTTTTTGAGTTGCAAAAATGTGGCTTCTACCTTTGAAATCTTAGCCCTCCAATTGATCTTGAAACTTCAATCATTTTCCAAATTAATTTCCATCCTTAAAAATTTTCATTGCCCAACAAAAATCTATATAAATAGTAAGAACAATTTAATAGGAAAAATTCACAAATTTATTTAAAGAAATTTATGCATTAAAATTCTAAAATCTTGTAAATAATTTCCTTGAGTGCAAAAATGGATACTAAAATCAAATTCTAACTAATTAAACCTCTAAAGCCAAATTTGATCATTAAAATGCTTAAGCTAAGGAGAATAAAATATATAAAAATCATTCTTATCAATTATCCCATACATGACCTAGAGTTAGCCGCAGTAGTTTTTACTCTTAAGATTTAGAGTGACTATCTGTATAGTTAGAGTATAGAAATCTACAGTGACCACAAGAGTCTAAAATACTTGTTCGACCAGAAGAAACTTAATATGAGACAGAGGAGATGGATAGAATTTCTGAAAGATTATATGCATTGAGTAGGAAATCCATCCACATTGCCCATATGATGATTAGGGAGTAGGAGCTCCTAGAGAAATTTAGAAATTTGAACCTTTCTTGCCAGCTGGTATCGGGTAGATTATATTTGAGTGAAACTTGGATTGAGAATGAGTTGAGAACCCAAATCTTAGATGCCCAAAGAAAGGATGAGTTTCTGAGATAGATTAGGAGCGAGATTTCTTAGGGTAAGACCTCAGATTTTAGGGTATCCAAAGATAGTGTTATAATACCCTAAAATTAATTAAGGTATTAATCATGAATTTGGATTAATTGAGAATAATTAATATGGAGTAATTGGGCAAGTTATGTGAATGAAAATTTTAGATAGATAAATTATTAATATGAGTTCGAGATTTAATTGGGTTAGAAACCTCATCTAGGCCCAAATTAAAATTTAATAGGCCATGGTTAGAAACTAATGGAGGCCCAATGATTTTAGGTGCAGACCCAACCTTTTAATGTGAGACTTGGCCTAAGAGAGAACACCTAGTGATGGCCCAATCTGATTTAATGAGATACGGGCCTAAGACCTAACTTACATAATCTCTTGTAATTGGCCCAACAAATCAAAACCTTAGCCCAACAACTAGTGGAAGCCCAATAGGTCCTTGGGCTGGTGGGGTCAACCCATTACCTATTTAAAACCCAACTTAAACCCTAAAAATCATTCTAGCCACCCCTATTTTGCAAAACCTCAAGAAACACAAACACAAATTCGGAAGTCCAAAAGGAAAGCTAGGGTTAGCAGCAAAATTCCATCATTTCCTAATCCTAGAGCAAGATTCAACCAAGGAAATAGTTATATAACTTAATCCTCTCCTCTTTTTCTTTGATCTAACCTAATTAGCTTCTCATTTGGAGCACTTTCACCCACACCCAAAACTTGAAACTTGCTATTTAATGTTTCCATAATGAAATTTCGTAGGTTAAGGCTGGGGGTGTTATTAGGTAAGTATAAACTCTTAATTTTAATGTATTTTCTACTAGTTTAAGATCCCCATAGTAGATTTATAATATGGGCCTTAATTTTGTGTGAATTTTCATAGGGTTTGAAGTGATATTTTGATGTTTTTGGTTTAGGGAAGACAAAACCCAAAATTAGAGGCTCTTGGTGATTGGGTAGGTGTACCTTAGATAACTATTGGTAATTTGATTCTTTGAGCATTGGGTTATTACCTTAAATGATGAATGGGATAGTGATGGACTAATATAAAGCAATAATATTATGATATTGTGATTATAGGAGGATTTTGGTACTGTTATTAGCTTCCCAACTTGTTTACAAGTAAGGTAACCGGGGTTCATGCTAATTCTATGCATTTTTCTGTTTTAATTTTTTATTTGCTAAATGATTATGATTTTGATGCTAAATAGATTGGTTCGCTATTTGTTATATGTGATTGGAACTTATGAGTTCATGGTGGAGCTGTGGTGCGGCTGCCACCTGTGCATCTGCTTCAATTAGGCATCGGGTTGTGATTAGACCCCAAATAAACTGAGCCTTAGTTGTGCTCATTGGGGAGTAAGTGCCGTGGACTGGCTTCTCCTAGTGTTATTTGCCTTTAACATGTGGAATTGTGATTGCTAGTATAGGATAGTAATCATAGATAGCTTAATTGTTTCATTTACTGTTATGGTTGGTATATTTTCTGATGCTTATATGAAATCATGCAAATATGTTAATCAAACTAGAATATATGAATAGAATTTGCCTTGGTTACTGAAATTTGCATCTCACCCCATTTCATGGGATCATACTTTCAGGTGAAGGCCCTTCGGGTAAGGATAAGGGGAAGCAAGTAGATGAAAATCCATGAGCTCTAACCATGTGTGGAGGAGGCTACACTTGGGCTGATCTGAGTAGAGTATATGCAATTTTGTTATTCTTTTATATAGTATCATCATGTAATCATATTGCCAAGTGTAGATGTTTGTCTTTTGATTACTTAAGATGTGTCTACTGAGGAGTTAGGCCTCATTTTAGCTTGTTATTGGATGTATGAATTTATAACATCTGATATATGAACTTTGTTAAATTTATGATATGGTCTACTATTGGAAATGTAATCATGTGATACATTAGATGTTAATTTCGAACCAGTGATGTATAGAATCTCTAATGAAATATGTATTGAATGATAATTGTTGATAGTTCATGAATTCTTGTTGTTATCACTTTATAAACTTGTTGATATAGGGTAGTTAGAGCAGTAAAAATTAACACTTAAGTCTTAAACTAGTAATGATAGATGAATTGGATGAATTAAGTGAATAAAAACTATTAGAGCCCTACAAATTAAAGAAGAGTCATCTTAGAGTGTCTCTAGAGGTAGAATTGGAATGTAGAGGAAGAAATTTAAAAGATGTAGTTGCAAGAGGGGGTTATGCCGTGGCTAAGAAGGTCTTGCCACAACCAGGAGTGTGACAGAGGAGATGAGAGCCGCAACACAAGGAATCTCGCCATGACACAAAGTGAAAATGTTGCCCAAAGAGGGTGACAAAAAGCAAACTCGTCACGGCACAACATGTTCTACTGTGGCTTAAGTCGAGAAAACTAGGTAAAGAGTGTCCAGTAACTAGTCTCACCATGGCGCAAGTGTATCCTACTGAGGTGAGAATCGCAAGACTTCAAATAGTAGCTCTAAGAGGTATTTCCGCCACGGTGCCACGTAGGCTCATCACGGTGAGGGTCTAACTCGTCGCGGCGAGATTCGCATGAGTTGCCCAATAAGATTCCCAGGAGTAACTTAGCTACAATGCGAAAGGTCAGGGCTATAACGGAAAGTGAAAAACTTAGTTTTTGAGCTCTAGTAATGAACTTAGCCATAGCAGGAGAGTTTCAAGTCGTGGCAAAGGTTCCTAAACTCCTACCTTTAGCCTAGAAACTTCAGTTTCTCCAATGGTAATGCTAAGGAATGATGTAGGATCACTTATAGGAGGTTTTGGCGCATTGGAATTGATGGATGGGTGAATCACAAACCCCTCATGATAGTACAATTTCTCTTGTGCATTCTCACATTTGTGGTTATATAGTTAATGATCCTAATATTGTCAAGGTTTAAATTTTCCGATATTTTCATGATATATTTAATTGTAATGACTCTAAACCTTGATCATTAATCATTAATCGCGTATTTAACCATAATTACCATAATTAAAAGTTAGGGTTGTCACAGGTGTGATAATATATTGGAATAGAATCTGTATGTCTAGTAATAAGGAATTGAGAGAAAGAATTTTAGAAGAGGCATATAAGAGTAAATATACTATCCACTCTGGTGCCACCAAGATGTATCAAGATCTAAAAAGAATGTCACAGATTATGTGGCGAGATGTTTAGTATGCCAGAGGGTTAAGATAGAGTATCAAAGACCAGCTAGATTGTTGCAACCCCTACATATCCTTGAGTGGAAATGGGATAGTATAGCTATGGATTTCGTTTTAGGCTTACCCAAGACATCCTCTGGACACGATACTATCTGGGTAGTTGTAAATAGATTAACAAAGTCTGTACACTTTTTACTGATCAGGGCTACTTATTCATTAGATAGATTAGCCCAGTTGTATATACGTGAGATAGTATAACTTCATGGAGTACCCAGTAGCTTAGTATCTAATAGAGACCTCAGGTTCACATCGAACTTTTGGTGGTCATTACAACATGCCTTAGGGACTAGGTTATAGTTTAGTACTGCTTATCACCCCTAGATAGATGGTCAAACTGATAGGACCATCCAGACCCTAGAGGACATGTTAAGGGTATGTGTATTAGAAATAAGGGGTAACAATACCATTCTAGTATTCAGATGGCCCCTTATGAGGCTTTGTTTGGGAAAAAATATAAATCTCCATTGTGTTAGGTTGAGTTAGGTCAAAGGAGTTTGCTAGGACTTGAATTAGTGGACCAGACTACCCAGCAGATAGGATTGATTAAAAAGAAACTTCTTACGGCTCAGAGTAAGCAGAAAACTTATGCCGATAAAAGAAGGAGATCGTTAAAGTTTGAGATTGGAGACCATGTATTCATCTGAGTGTCTTTAGTAACTGTGGTAGGTCAGTCTATGAGGGTAAAGAAGCTCAATCCTAGGTATATCGATCCATTTGAAATTCTTGAGAAAATTAGACCCGGTACCTACCAGATAGCCCTACCTCCAAACCTAGCCCAAATCCATAATGCATTCCATGTCTCCTAATTGAAAAAATACTTACCAGATCCCTCACATGTCATAGAATATGAGTATATTCAATTGTAGAAAAATCTTCCTTATGTAGAGAAACCAGAGAGGATTGTAAACGCTAAGCTGAAATAGTTGAGAAACAAGAGCATCCCTCTAGTGAAAGTGGTTTGGAAGGGTTTAACATCTAAGGAGGCAACCTGGGAGCTGGAAAATGAGATAGAGATAGAGATATCCATAGCAATTTCTGTAAGGTACGTATTTAAATTTCAAAGACTAAATTTATTTTAAGGGGGTAGAAAATTTAATGAAGGTAATTTCTGTAAAATGACAAAATAAGCCATATAAAAGCAAGTCCTCTGAAATGAGTTAGATAGTGTCCCAAAAAATTTGGATAAAGTCCTAGGCTTTTAAAAATGATAATTTTAGGCTCAAATGGAAAGAAAAACGAAATTAAGACGGTAAAACAATTTGTGACGAAAACTGATGAAATGTAATGGTATTTTTATAAATAAGTGTAACTTTTGGAAAAACACATAGGAGGGCTTTTTAAATGGGAATTTTGAGTTACCTAAGGTTCTCAGAGGCCCCAAACACTATGGGAAGCCTGGGACTAGTAAAGCTCCTCCGGTGTACGTTTTCTAATGTCAGTAAGCCTGAACTTTGATAGATTCATTCGAGAATATTTTAGCTCCAAATTGAGTGATTCCAAAAGCATTTTATTAAATTTGGAACCAAAATTTTATAATAGAAAAGATGGTTCTAAAAAAGGAGGTAAAACAAAGCCAAAATAAAATTCCCATTACAGAAGGATGAAATTGGAATTTTTGAAAAAGTTTGTTTTTTGAAGCTTCCACACACTTATCCCTTCTTCTCCCCCTCATATAGCATGACTTTCCTCTACCTAAGATATTGAATATGACCTGCTCTCTTAGGCGCACAAGAAGGGGAAGAAAAGGAGGAGAAAAATCAATGAAAAGGTAGGTAAATCCATAGAATTTCATACTCTTTCTTCCTTCAACCTTGCTCCTATCCTTCCATGCTTTCTTTTTATGGTTTTCTTGAGATGATTGGTTCTGTTTTTGGTCCAAAACTTAGAGGGACAGTTCAAAAATCTTGGAGAAAAGTAAACTAAGAGGAAGAGGCCTTGAAAACAAGCTTGAATATAAGGTAATTGCTTGTTATAGTTGCTTCTTTTCCTTGCTCCATAGATGTGTGTATTTCAGCTAAGAACAGAACCATATAGGGGGAGGATTTTTGTTCAAAAACAAGAGAGGAACTAGGGTTTTAGACCATGAGGAAGAGGAATATGGCAAGAAATTCTAAGAAAAACCCATGGAAAACAAGATAAAAAAGTATAGGATTCTTTAGGGTTTTGGAAAATCTAATTTTTTGTGAGTAATTCCTTGGCTATTTAAATGTTTTCTTGAGCTCCTAAGACCTCTAGAAACCTTCCCAAGTGGTTCTCCTATCAAGAAAAAATCAAGAAGCTTGTGAACCTCCATTATGGTGCTAATTTCAGCTAAGGCAAGAATACTAGGTTAAGGAGTGTTTTAATTTATTCTAGCCTTGGTTTGAGACTCCATATGATGTTAGAAGATGGAAGAAACCATTGAGAAAAATTTATGAGCCATAAATTGGAAGATGGAACAATGGTGTCCATAATGGTGCCTTATGAAGCAACTTAGTTTTCCAATTGTACAAGTGGATGTGTGAGGGCTTTGAGGACCTTAAATGAGTCCAAGAAGTCTAAAAATAATAAGAGAATGGAGCCTAGAACTTGAAATGTGAGAGTTGCTTTAATAGGCTATTTATAGAACTATTATGCCACTTATGGAATCAAGTGTGTGCTCAAGAGTGAGTTTACTATCTTGGCTTGCCTTAAGTGTGTAATTGTGTGTTATTTATGGCATTTAGGCCAAGAGAACATACACCCACCTAGGTGTGCTTATGGGACTGAAAAAGGGAAGGAAAAGGATCAAGAAAAGCTTGCATAAATTCAAGGTACCTCTCCACCTCATTCTCCTTGCATTCTTGTGTGAATATATATGTAATTGTGTGTTTGTGTATGCTTTTGTGACATAAGAATATGCCACTTGATGCCTTGACATTACATTAGTACCAATGTGTTTCCATGAATGGCTTTGGTTGTGGAAATAGCTTATAAGGGTGAGGTGATGCTAAAAGTCCTTTAATGAAGGTGAGGAGATGCCAAAAGTCTCATGACATAGGTGAGATAGGGGAAAAAGTCTCTTGGAAGGGTGACGCTAAGTCAAAAGTTCATAGGCCAAGAGGGAGGAAAATTCAAAAGTCCTAGAAATGGGGTGAGGCAAAACCAAAAGTCCTTAGAGCATATTCTTGGCTTGAAAGTGAATGAGTGGTATGGAAATTATGACTTTGCATACTTTATGGTAGCTAAACCCTCCATACATGTGCTTTGATATGTATATGCCTTGAATGCATGTGTGAATGGGTGTGTGAGCTATTGAGATTCAAGGAATCTCACTCCTCTTCCCCCTTTCCTTTTGACATGACTAGGTGGTGCTTAAGAAACAAAGAATGCAAGGCAAGGGAGTTGAAAAGCCAAGTCTTGATAGTTATGTAGCTCGTTATACAATTGAATACCAAAGTTGTTTTATACATATTATTTTTTTGATATAAGATCATGAATAATTGTAATATGATGTATGACTCTTGTATAGACCATATGTGGCATGAAATCAATGGAAAAAGAAAATTTTGGCTTCTTGATGGCTTAATGTATTAGTGCATTAATGGAAATGGAATGGCCAAATTAAGATGCATGAGATTTAGGACTACTTGGGCAGTTCATATAAGTCATATTCATGTTTTTAAACTTGTCCAAGAGGAGCCAAACCATTGGAGAGGCCATTTGGACAAAGTTGACCCCTCACGTGAAGCAAAATTGACCATTTTGGTGTGGTATATCACTTTCTATCCAAATGAGCTCTTCTTGCTCTAAAATTTGGCATGCATCTAGAGTTTGTTGAGAGATTTTGGAAAAGTAAAGTAGATATTATTTGGAGATCTGTGAAATATTTGGCAAATTTTTGAAGTTGGAAAAGTTTTCTGGTTTGGCCATTAGTACTGTACAATTCATTTGAAAATGAATCTGTATCAATCATAAGGCAAACGATGTCCAATTGCCATGAAATTTCATAGGAAGAAACTAGACACTTCCAATGACTTGTACCAATTAGAAGTACCTCATTTGAATTTCAAGAGAGGGAGATATGAATTTTTGAAATTGCTATCTAATATCAGGCAACCAGTCAAACCCATATTACTGTTTGATTGATTTTTTGGATCTGAAAGTTCTTTGATTGGTCTAGAGTTATTTTTTCCCTCTATCTAACATCTATAACTTTTTATATTGGTATCGTTTTTATGAATTGGATTTTTTTGAAATTAATTGGACATTTTTAAAATTTATAATAGTAAACTGTATTAGTATCAGAGGGCAATCAGACCTTTGTGGGTATTTCATTATCAAAGGTGGTCCAGATGGGATTTTTGTGGCTGGGACTTATTTTTATGTATATTTGACGTCCCAAGCTTTCTAGAAAGCTATGGTTTGTGTGATTTCAATTTTTCTACATTTAGTTATAATTTTTCAAATTACCCTTGAAATCTGCTATGTGCTGCTCACGAGCTTAAGTGTACATTTCGAGGTTTTTGACTTGGAAACCATGGATTGTGTAACACCATACTTCTAAGACCCAATTTTTTCAATTCTCATGCCTCATTTCATATAATTTCTATGGAAACAACATAGTGGCATAGGGAGCTATGGATCAAGATGTATTTCTCTACGGGTAAAATTTTTCATTCAGCATCCCGAGGACCAAGGGAACTCATTAAACTCGTTCTCATATTTAATTACACTAATACAATCCAAAACCATCCAAGAAAGTGGCTTGGAGCTCATACAAGTGGGTAAAACATACCAATTTCCACGAATTAGCCACGGTCAGATTTTTTCAATTTTTCTATCACAACTTCAGAAATTCATAACTAAATCCAAAAAAATTGAAATCCAACAAAATTTACCATTCTAGAAATCTCTGGATGTCTACCCCATAATAAAAACAATTTTAGCTCATGAATCATTAAGGGGAGAACTTTTGACATCCAAAAAGCCACTGAGGTCGCTGTTGTCTGGGCTGCTAGTTTAGATTACTAATATGAACTTTCAAAATTCATAACTAATTCTATAAAAATTAAAATCATACAAATTTAGTCATTATGGAAATATAAAGATGTTAAATTTATGATAAAAATAATTCTTGAAAGAAACAGATAATTTTACCTATTGGAAATCTATAGAATAGTGACTAGACTCAGGGGACACTACTGCTACTAACAGCAAATTTCAAAAATGCATAACTCTCTATTCAGACCTCCAAATGAGGTTATCTCGATGGAAAAAGAAATTTTATGACCTCTAGTTTATGCTTGTAAAATTTAACAAGCATTGGACACCATTTTCCCATCGAATGATATAGAACTCAAATCTACCAGTGTGAACAATGCACATACCAGAACCAATTGAAAATTTCAACTTTTAAAATTCATAACTAATTCTGTATAGCTCTATTTTTGCTGAAATTTAGCTTCCTAAAAAGCTCTCAATGAGCTCTACATGTATGCAAAATTTCATGGAAAAATTCCTTCATTTGGTCAGAATGTGCCATAGGGTACCATTTGGGTCATTTTGATGCATTTTAATGGTGCAAAAGTGTCCAAAATAGTTCCTAAGGCTCTTGTGGCCACTTAAGCACATGGGAATGGCCCAAAAAGACTATTTAAACTTTTTCTTAATGGTGTAGAAACTCAAAACACAAAATCTCATCTTTCATCCCCAAACCATATACTAAGGAAGATGTACTTGAAATGGTCATTCAAGACCCAAAATTTGCAACACATTCCATTCATCATCAAATTTCATACATACATCATCTATTAGGATAATTACACATGTTCCATTCATTGTCTATCAATTATATCAAAAGATTACATCATATGCCATTCCTTTGGTTACAATATAAGCAAAATTAAGAGCTTTAGGGTCAAAGTTTCATCTTCCCACTTGGTGGCTCCCATTTCCTTGTTCATTGGCTCCACCTAGCATATTAGGATATTGGAGAGGAGGGAGTGAGATTCAAAGAATCCCAATAGCTCATCTCCCATTTAATCATGCATAAAGAATGTAACACAAGCCTTAAGGATGTATGCATGGCATACTAACATTAAAAATGATGCAAATACATTCTTGGCATTTACACAAAGCACACATAATATACTTAGGTTTGCCAAATGATTGGATTAGCCTCACCCACTTTCTTCAAGGTTCTTGGATTTGCCTCATCTTTTTTCTCAAAGGCCTTGAGCTAAGCCTTACTCTTGGGAGACTTTATCTTGGTCTCAACCACTTCTAAGGGCTCTTGGCTTATCCTCACCGAAGATAGAAAGTTCTTGGCCTCTCCACATTCAAGCAAACCAATGCAACATTTATAAGCATCATTTGAATACATAATGCAATACTATGGTTCTATAGAACATAGGCATCATACTAAAATACAATTCATAGTTTAAAATACTCATACACACATTCAAAAATAATGTAGACATTCATTCATGCATGGGAGAAAAGAGAGAGAGCTACCTTGCTTGCATTCATACACTTTTTCCTTAAGCTTTAAGTCCTCTCCCTTGACCTCACACACCCAAGAAGGTGGAGACCATTTCTCTTGGCCTAGACACACCAAAAGAAACATGAATTACTCATGGGAACAAGCCTTGGCATTATACATACTTTACTTGATGTTACTTTGGTTTATGGCTCCATTATGCTTTCATAAAGCACTTAATGAAGCAACTATAAAAATTCATGATCTTGGCTCCCTTCTCTCTTTCAATCTATGATTCTTGACTCCATTTAGATTCCTTGGAGTCATCACACAATTATTTTAAGGAGCCTAGCTAGGAGTTGCTTCATTATGCTACATTATGGAGCCTACATCTCTATCTCAATATCTATGGTTTCTAAAATGTTTCCAAGGCTTCCTCTCATCCTCTTCCATCATATATGACTCAAAAATAAGCTTGGAACAAATTAAAACTATCCTTAACCTATAGTTCTGCCTTAAGTTGAAATGACACATGAAAAAGGGAAGTATGCTTTGTTTTCTTAATGGAAGAGGTGCGTGGGAAGGTCTTTAGGGATCTTATGAACTCAAGCAAACACTCATCTAAGCTAGGAAATTCATGGATCAAAACAAATTTCATAATGTCTCCATGAATCCTTAACTTTTCTATCTTGTGTTTTCATGCTTCTTTCTTTAATTTCTTTGCACCTACTTGCTTCTCACACTCCAAAATCTATGAATCTCCCTTGCTAGGACCAGAATTCATCTCCCTTTGATTGGGCTCTATATGGGACGAAATTATCACAAGGAGGAGAAGGGAAGAAGAAGCATGGAAGATAATAACTTACCTTGATTTCTTAGCTTTTCTCAAGTGCTTTTCTAAGTGGTAAGTTCCTCTCCTTCAAATTCTATTATTCCTCCTCTGGACTAGACTCAAAACATCACCAAATCCATCAATGAAACCATAGAAATGAAGAGGAGAATGAGAGGAACAAGTTTACTCAAGGGAAGAGCATAAAATTCCATACTTTTCCTACCTTTTCCTTGCTTTTTCTCTCTTCAAAATCTCCTCTCCTTGTGCGCCCAAGAGAGCTGGCTTCCTTCTCTATTTTTGGGGTAAAAACAAATCGTGGAAATGAGGAGCTGCTGGAACATGGATAAGAAGGAGCTAAAAATCACTTTATGCAACTTTTTACTTTGGCATTTTAGTCCTTTTTCTTGGCCTTTTCATTTTAGGCTCATATTAACTCCTTTTTGAAATTCATCTTTTTCATCATATTTATTAGGCTTTTAATCATAAGAATTTCCTTTGGAATCACTCAAAAAAGATCTAAAACTATTTCGAACCGTTTGGTCAAAGTTTTACTCAACTAACAGCCAATCATTCATCAGAGGGGTTTCAACTGTTCTAGGGGTTTCCATGGTATTCAGGGCCTCTGAAAACCCTGGAAAGATCAATTTTTCTATTTAAAAGGCCCTTCTGTGAGTTTTCAAAATTTTATAAAAATTACAAAAATGCCCCTACTTTCTTCGACAAATTTTATGAGCTCTTCTAACTTTAGTTTTTGGGCATCTTATCATTTTCCAATATTTAAAATTTTATCCTTTTTTTGTTGGCCCCAAAGCCTTCTATTTCAGGGACTTCCTTTTATATATGGCCTATTTCTAACGTTTACAGAGAAACTGAATATTGCGTTTCTTACGTTTATGGAGGGACCGGATGTTACATATTGCTTGATATTTTGAGTTGATTGTGATTTGTTCCAATGTTAAATGACTAGAGAATTTTGTTGGATAATCCATAGGGCCCACGTAATGCAAATTGAAGAAATTTACCCCAATGCAACGCAATAAAAGTATATTATTTTCATACTTTTTTTCACTTTTGTCTTGTGAATGTGTACTAATTACCCAAAATGGAAGAATATGATAATAGAAATATAAGGTATTACACATAGGAGGGTTTTTTAAATGAGACATTTAAGCTTTTTAGGGTTCTCAAAGGCCTTGAAAATCATGGGAACCCCTAAAACAGTTGAAACCCCTCTAGTAAGCGATTTCAGCCGTTAGTTAACCAAAACTTTGATCAAATGGTTCGAAAGGGTTTTAAATATAAATTGAGTGATTCCAAAGCCAATTTATAAGATTGAGAGCTTAAATATTATAATGAAAAAGACGGATTTTGAAATGGAGCTGAAATGAGCCTAAAATGAAAAAGCCAAGAAAAGGCACTAAAATGCAAAAGTAAGAAGTTGTTAAAGTGACTCATCCCCTTCCATATAGCTCGTGTCTCTCCCCTAATTTGATTATCTAGCCATTTTTTTACCCAAAATAGAGGAAGAGACTAGGGAGAGAGACACACCAAAGGAGAAGGAAAAGAGGAAGGAAAAGCAAGGAGAAAAAGTATGGAAATTAAGGAAATTCAAGCTTCTTCCTTCCTTAAAGTTATTCCCCTCCTTCCCATCTTCCTTTCTATGGTTTTCATGTGTAATGTGGTGATGTTTTTGGGTCTAGTTTAGTAGGAAGAAGAGGGAAATTAAAAGGAATATGGAAGCCTTGAAAAGCACCTTTGGAAGGCTTGGAATTAAGGTAAGACACATGGATTAAACTTGCTTCATCTTGCTTCTTTCTTTCTTGTCTTTTTCATCCAGAATAAGACCCATTAAGGAGAGGATGAATTCTAGTCTTAGGAAGTAGAAAATAGGGTTTGAAGCATGAGAAGTAGGATTATCTAATTGAAAGCAAAAGAAAAACCATTGAAAATCAAGATAAAAAAGCTAGGGATTCGAGGAAGTATTGTAAAATTTGACTTTATCTAAGGGTGTACTAGGTGATGTGAGAATTTAAATATGTTCCTAAGACCTCTAGGAAGCCTCTCAAGTGTCTCCATCTTTAAGGAAAAATTAAAAACTTCATGGGTGTAAATGAGGAGTATAGGTTCGGCGAGGGAGAGTTCATAGACCTAGGGAGTGTTTTCAAATCTTCCAAGTTTAGTTTGGGACTATATATGATGGAAAAAGATGAGAGAAAACCTTGGGAAAAAGTTATAAGTCATAGATTGAGAGTTGGAGCTATAGGTTCCATAATGTAACATAATGAAGTAACATATAGCTAAGCTCTTCAAAATGTTTATGTGAGTGCTCCAAGAAGTCTAAATGGAGTTAAGAGTCATAGATTGGAGGAAAGAATGGAGCTAAAATCTTAAATTTTAGTAGTTGCTTCACTAAGTGCTTTATGGAATCATAATTGATACATATGAGCAAGTAGGCTTCCCTTGAGTATGTGTAGTGTTAAAGTTTGTTTCAAGAGTGTAATTGGGTTCTATTTGATGTGTCTAGGCCAAAGGAAACCTACTCCAATCCACTTGCTAGTATGTAGCCAAAGGAAGAGAAGAAAAATCATGGGGAAAGTGTGTGTGTTTGCATTCAAGGTAGTTTTCTAACCTTTCTCTCATGCATGCTTAGTTATTTTCTTGTCTTTGGATGTGTATATGTATGATTTTACTATGAGAAATGTTTCAATTGATTTTCTACATGCCATGGTACCATTATATACATAATTTGTATTTTATGAATGATGGTTGGCTTGAATGAACTTGGTGAAGGTAAAAGTCCCTTAGCAAAGGTGATGATGAACCAAAAGTCCTTAGGATTGGGTGAGACAAAGCCAAAAATCTCAAGAAGAGTGAGACTTAGTCAAAAGTCCCTTGAAAATGTGTGATGCAAGTCCAAAAATCCTAAGGAAAGGGGTTGAGGCTAAACCAATGTTTTGAAGGCCAACATAGGATGTGTATAAGTTTCTTGCATATGAAAATGATTCTATGTATGGTTATTAGTAGCAAAATGTTCATATATGCATCTTTTAGCTTGATTGAAAGGGTGAAAAGCTATTGAAACTCTTAGAATCTTACTCTTCCCTCTCCATTTCCTAAACATGTCTAGGTGGACCAAGTGAGTAAAGAGATGGAAGCTATCATACTTGAAGAGAAGATATTGACAAAAGAATTATGTATCTAGTCATTTTGTAACCATATTGTTGGCAAATGATATAATCCCATGTTGTAAATGATGTGTAGCCACTTGAATATATGTATATACATGGAAATATAATATATGTATGGGAATTGAAAGCATATGAATGGGAATAGATGTTTTTGACATTGAGATGCATGGATATGTCTTTAAGAACTTGCATGTGTGAATAAGTGGGGTAGTGATTTGGTGATGTATGGATTCTTAGACCTCTTGGATATGTTTAAAGGACTATTTTTATGCTTTCCCATATGCTCAAGTGGCCTTGGTTAGAGTAGAAGAGCATTTGGTCCAATCTTGACCTTTTTGGATGCATAAAAATGCCATTTGGCAACCCTATGTCACAAAGTGACCAAATGAACGATTTTGATTTTGAAATTTTGCACACACATAGATCTCATATAAAAAGTTTTAGTGGTCCAAGAATTGCATTATTTGGAGGTCTATAGAATTTCTTTTAATTTTTCAAAGTTCATATCAAAAGTTGGTTTTAGTCTGGGCACTGT
>JAIUCV010000017.1:4123863-4164973 GCA_026724425.1 Erythrophleum ivorense | reverse complement strand
AAACCCCAAAGTGCCTTATGAATGGAATAAGTGATATGACTAAGTTTTAGACTTATTTTAGCCATGAAAAGTAAGCACAAATAAAATAAATGAATAATGGAATTGTTACATGAAGTGTAGCAAAATGGAAAGAGGCACTTGGAGATACTTAAAGTAACATAAAATTTATACTCTAATTTTTAATATGTACATATATGGATAGAATAAGATGGAATAGGTCCTAATTGGTCATTTTTATCTTAATTGATGTACTTAGGCCAGGCTAATACAACAACACCCTTGTTTGTGTGTAAAATCGAGAGAAATAAAGAAAACCTTTCATATATTTAGATATATCTGAGTTGAGATGCATTGTGTTTATTGGTTGTTTTATGAGTTACTTGAATTGGCTATACTAGTATGAGTTTTATGCATGCATGAGATATGTTCTCTGCTCTTAGCATGAGTGGTAGGAAATTGAGCATAGTAGTTCTTTTTTAGCCTAGAGATGAACATAGTTGGTATGTTTTATGCCATTGCTAGACAAGTTTAGATGTTTTATGTCAATTCAATATGTTACGTTGTTTTATGTGAATATAAACATGCATGCTTGCATTTCATTCTCTATTTTATACGTTGGAATAATTGAGTCTTGTTATTGAGATTCTTCTTAGAATCTCACCCCTTGTATCATACAAACCATGGCTAGTTAAAGAGTAAAACAAAGATGATGATGAGACAAAGTCCTAGAGAGAGCAAAGCTATCAAAAGAATAATCTAAGAATTTGATGAAGTCTATGTAGATATGTAAATGTATATCTTAATGTAATGTAATAACAACTTGTGTAAAAATGTTAGACCATGAATGTATGACTATTGATATATGTATAAGATATAGGAACATGTTTTGATACATAGAAATCCATTGAATTGAAATGCATATCTTCAAGTGAAATGATGATTTTTATATGCAAGGCATATTTCACATGATTGACTATTCATAGATGATGCATATATGAGTTGAAATTTGCTCATGGTAAGAAGTGACATATTAAAGGTCAATTGGGGTATTTTGGAACTCAAAATTTGATCAGTTCATTTATAACATGTCCCTTTGCCCTTAACTACTTTAATGAACAAATTTGGGGCTAAAATTTAGTGAGCATCTAAAGGACATTTTAAGCTTTTTATAAAGCAAAAGTTTGTATTTTTTTTGGAACTCTGTAGAATATTTAGCAAATTTTCAAAGTTAGCCCCAAAAGGCTATCGTGGTATTGTATTGTTCATTCTACACTAGATCTAGTTTTCACATGTTTTGAGGGACTAATGGATTCATTTTGACTTGAGATTTTTACAATAGAGAGTTCATATCATAAGCTTTAAAATGATGTTTAATTTGCCTTAATCAGAGTTGTGTATCTCAAGTTATGAATTTTTGATATTATGCATTATTTATGTATTTTATAGCTAAAGTAAAGAAATGGTTCCTTCTATGTGCTTGAGCTTTACATACATATCTGTTGCATGGAACCAAATACTTAGAATTAAATTATGAATGAGAATTGTAGAGAAATTGTTTTAAAGTATTATGAGCCCCCTTGATGTACTTAATAACTACATTTCAATGCTAAAAGGACTTGTAATGTAATATTCTATATTTTGTAAACTAACATAGTCCCTAAAAAATAGAAAGAATTATTTAAAAAGGGGTCATAAGGAGAGAAAAAAGCCAATCATAATTAAAGGAATTGATTTGTGCCTAATTGATAGAAAAATAAGGGATTTAGAAAATATAAGAATTAATTTGAGAAATGAATATTTATCATTATAATTTCATGAATTAAAGTTAACAAATTAACTAAATGAGGTTGGTTTAACTAAATCATTGACAATGTATGGTTTAGGACCCTAAGTGGTAATAAGTTGGACCCTTTTTCAAATTATTTTAAATCCTTAAAACCTCTAAACATATATTTTTAATAAAGAGAAGAGTCTAAAATTTGGTGGGGAGCTGTTGATTTTTGAAAATATTGAAAAATAAGCTCAAATGAAGAAATTAAAATATAAAGGCAAAATCAATATTTTTGAAAAAATCTTAAAACCAAGTATGATTTAAGCTAGGAAAAATTATTTGAAACCCTAGCTCGGCCAAGAGAAGGTATGAGTGGATGAAAACTTAGTGAAACTATGGGTTTAGAAGAGTGAAGAGTAAGAATATGCAAAGAGATTGAATTAAAAACCAAGGAAAAGTGTAATGACATCACTAGGGTTTGGATTTGGCCTTAAGAGATTTAAAGCTCTAAGAGAGTTAGTTAATCTCTATAATACCATAATTAAACTAGAAATAAATTATGGAGATTTAAAGCCACTAAAATTCCCATAAAAAAAAAACTCCAAAATTTGGACATGATGTAGTGCTCTTAGTCAAGGGGGTAAAGGACACCTAGGGAACTTCTTAATTTAGTTTCATGGTTTAAAAGGCTTAAATGAGTAATATAAAAGCTAGATGAATCATCAATTTGAGGAAAAAATGAGATTTGATGGTGTGCAAATTTAGTACCATGAAAAATCTTAATTAGCCCTAGGAATGGAATAGGTGTTAGGGTTAAGTTTTTAGACTTGTTTTAATCATAAAAAGTAAGTAAATTGAGATAGATGAATGATGGAATTGCTACATGAAATATGGCAAGTAGAATAAGATAGTTTAAAACACTTATAGTGATTATATCCATACTTTAAGATCTAATTTACACATGTATTGCTAAAATGAGGTTGAATATGTCTTATTGATTATGTTATGCTTTAATTGGTATGCCTAGGCTAAGCAAGTTGGACCACACCAAAGTATGTGTGTGAGGCCATAGGATCAAGAGAAAGAGAGTAAGAGAATTGATTGAATTTGTTTGTTAAGGTAGTTTTTCCTTCATTTAATATGTATGGTTGGTTTGCTTAAATCCTTCGTTGCTTGTGTGTATTGGTTGCAATTGTTTGACTTGTTGATTTTTTGAGTAAAATATGCAATTGCATTAGACCTACTTGCATTTGTGAGAGGGGTGACTCTTTGTTGCATAAGGCTAGGGAAGTAAGTATAGATTTGCTCTACCTTAGGCTAAAAATCCGTAGATATTAGGTGAGACTAGGAAAGTGAACATAGATTTGTTCCATTTAGGCCAAAGGTCCCTTAAGGGTATGGATTTGCTCTTGCCTTAAGCCAAGGAAACCCCTAGAGCATGGGTTTGCTCTCTTGTGTATGGATTGGCTATGATTACATAACATGTGTATTTGCTTCCATGTACTTGAGTGAATCATATGTGTGTTTAAATGTTGATTTAGTTATTGAGATTCTTTAAATTTCCACTAACCATGCTAGGTGACATGCAAAGCAAGGACAAGGAAGAGCAAAATATCTAGAATGTCTATTATGTCAAGGGATTATCCTAGGATATGTTATTGTATATATGATTATATACACTTATATTTTGATGTAATGTAATGTAAACATATAAAAAGTGTTAGACTATAATTGTATAACCATCAAGGGCATGTATGAGATGTTGGAACATAATTTAACATATGAAATTCCGTGCGGTTTACATGCATATTTGCAAGTGAAATAGTGATTTTTAGTTGCAAGGCAAACTTCATATGATGAATCATTGATATATGATGCATTTATGGATTGAAATTTGTTCATTGCAAGAAATGGCATTTTAGAGCTCATTTGGTCATTTTGGAACCAAAATTTTAACCATTTAAGCTATAAAATATCCATTTACTCTTAACAACCTTAATGACTAAATTTGGGGTTGAAATTTGGTGAGCATTTAGAGGACATTCATAGCTTTCTAATAAAGCTAAATTTGTAATTTTTGCAACTCTATAAAATATTTGGTCAATTTTCAAAATTGACCTTAAAAAGTTGTCATGCACTATTACTATTCATTTGCACATATTTGATTTTCATGTTCTTTGAGGGACCAAATAAATTCATTTTAACTTGAAATTTTTATAGTAGAAATTTCACATTATAAGCTTTCTAAGGACACCTAAATTGTGTAAATTGGAGTTTTTTATCTTAAATTATGGATTTTTGAAGTTTGATATTCTATTATGTGACTTACAGGAAAAAGAAAGCAAATGGTTCTATTTGTACAAAGTAACTCTATGTACATGTTAATTTGGATAAAACTAAACATTTGAGTATGAATTTGTGATATGGAATAATGATAATTCATTTTTGAGTATTATGGATCCATTTAGTGTAATTAGTAATCAAAGATCCACTGCTAAAAGTTAGTTGTAATTATTTTGCCACAAATGGACATATATGAGTATTGAGATTATGAAAAATACTAAGGTGTAACATGTAATGTACATTTTGACTCAAATTAATGTTTAGACAATGGAAATCACTAGAGGTAAGTCACACTATATCAAGATATCATCCAAACTATAGTACAAGTGGCAAAAAAATTCTATTTTTATCAAATTACCACTTTTAGCAGCGGATTATTCGTTATCATAAGCCAAAACAATTCAATTTTAATCATATGGACCATTTGGCCTTACCAACATTTTCTTCCATCCATAAGACACTTAATGAACTAGAAATACCACAATTTCAAGCTTGCAATTCTGATTTAAGCCAAGCATTGAGATTTTAAATTCCAAGTTGCAGATTTTTCTAGTTCCATATTCTGATATAAAATTCAAAAATTTATAACTAATTTAAAAAATTCAAAATCATGCAAATTATATTATTTTGGAAAGCTCATGATGTCCCTTAACTGTCATAAAAATTTTAGATCAAAACAACCACGTTTAACTAGAGAAATTCAATGAAATAGTACATCAGGTCTGAGTGGCATCCTACAGCTAAACTAGACTTTCAAAAATTCATATCTCTCTCTACACAAGTCCAAATGGGGTGCTTTCAATGGCTATGGAAAGTTTAGGATGTCTACTATATCTCTATAAACTTTTATGAGCATTGGACTTCATTTAGCCTATGAATGACATAGAAAATCAAATTGACTATATGAATAGTGATAGTGACAAATTCTGCATAACTTGGCCAATTTTGAAAAATCATAATAAATTCTCTAGAGTTTCAAATTAGGTGTTCTTTAGCTTTATGAAAAGCTCTAGATGAGACTTATATTCATGCCAAATTTCATGCACAAAATCGCCACTTGGTCAGTTTGTAGTTCAGCTTAAGAATATGGCAATTTTTTATACCATAATAGGGTCAAATTGCACCAAATGGCCTTCCACACCATCCATGACCATTTGAGCACATCCCATAGCATAAACACAACATATAGAAGCATTCTAAATAGTTCAAATTATCATGGAATTTAAATCCACCATTCCACTTGCATAAATACATATAAATATCATGGCTCAAGGATGTCAAAACTATACAATCTCATTCATTTGGCTACACATTTGATTCATACAACATATTTATATGGTCTTACAATTGATCAAGGGTTTACATCTAAAAAATGATCCATACATATATATTTTGACATTAAAGTACACAAAAAGCTATTCTATTGTTAAAGTTTTGTAAATCATGCTCCTCAGCTCCCATTTTTGCTTTTTTAGGCTTCACCTAAACATAAGTAGATGGAAAGTAGGGGGGAGAGTGAGATTCAAAAAATCTCAATAGCTCTTGCACCCTTTCAAGTAAGCATACAAGGTATATATTCATGTCAAAGAATACAAGCATGCCATAAACACTTCAAAGAATCATTCGAATCATAATTTCCATGTCATGCAAATATGTTAAAGCTAAGAACAAGTTTTAGAGGCTTTTGGTCTAACCTCACCCTATAATTTAGGATTTTTGGATTAGCCTCACTCACTTTTTAGGGACTTTTGACTTAACTTCACTCATCCTTGAGACTTTTGGCCTTATCTCACCAATCCTTAGGGACTTTTGACACAACTTCACCCATAAAGAACAATCTCACATTTCAAAAGCAAATCAAGAAGCATACTGGTACCATAGTAACAAACCAATAGCCAATGGTATGTCTCATAATTTAAACACACATGCAAGCATTCAATAACAATCATACAACCAAGATATGTATATAAGAAAGAGTGAAGAGCTACCTTGGTTCAAGAAATACAATTTCCTCCTTTGATTCCTAAATCCTTGGTTTTGCCTCACACCCACACTTAGGAGGAGCTTAGTTCATTTGGCCTAAACACATCAAACAGGACATGAATACATCAATGGAACATCTCTAGCCTCACATAAACTCTACACAAACTATCTCTATCTATGCCATCATTATGATTCCATACAAGGTATAATGAAGTAACTCATATAATTCAAGATTTTAGCTCTAATTTCTCATTCAATCTAAGTCATATGACTCTATTCAAACTTATTAGAGTCATCACAAACTCACTCCAAGGAGCCAAACACCAAGTTGCTTCTTTATGCCTAAAAAGGAACCTAAACTTTTATCTTTCAAATATATGGTTTCTAAATTCAACCAAATAATTCCTTTGATGTTTATTATTCATATCCAGGCTATTTCTATCATTGGAATCAAAGAAAACTCTCCCTAGGTAAACATACTCATCTTGGCCAAGACATATACACCATTCAAGGCCCCATGGAGTTTTCTTCATATTCCTAAGGAATTGGCCATCTATGAAGCTTCCTAGATGTCTTGAGAATTCATACAAATTCTTAGACAATCTAATTTATCATTAGAAAGTTTTATAATGACTAAGGTGTATCCAAAACCCTAATAGCCATAAGTTGTTCTCGAATGATTCTTTTTGAATTCTAATTGCTTCCTTAGATTCCTTAGGCTCTAAAACCCCCCATTCCTATCAAGTTTGGGTTGAGATAAAGTCTCTAACATCTCCCCCTTATTCTAGTCAAAATACTGGAGAAGAAGAAAAGCCAAAAAGAATAAGCTTTAGCCATAGAGAATTACTTTATTTGGAAGCTTTTCAAGTGCTCTTTCTTGTGCTTTCAAGAGCTCTCCTAAGTTCTCCTTCTCCTTTACTAGACCAGCCATAAAACATGTCTAAATAAACCACTAAAACCATGGGAGAAGAGAGGAGAAAGAGGAGTAGAGGTTTGGTAAAAGAGAAGACATGAAAAAGTAAGCAAATCTTACGCTTTTTGCCTTGAATCTTCTTCTCCCTACTCCCTTGCTTGGTGCACCACTCAATACTGCCCTAGAATCTATTTGGACCAAAAGCAAGTCAGTTATGAGGGCTGGAGAAGAGAGGGTCATGTTTTAAGAAGCCTAGAGGTCTACTTATGCAACTTTTCAAAATTACAATTTAGTCTTTCATCTTGGTTCTTCTCACTTGGACTCATTTCAACTCCTTTTTGAGGACCGTCTTTTTTATCATAAAATTTAAGTCCTCTAATTCATAAAATGGCTTTGGTTTTACCCAAATTGAATTTAAAACCTTACCAAATGATTCAGTCAAAATTTTGATCAACCAACACTTAAAAATTCAAATCGGAAGGGTTTTGACCATTCCAGGGATTTCCATAGTTTTTGGGGCCTCTAAAAATCTTAAAAAACTCAAATTTTCCATTAAAAGATCCCTCATTTAAATTTTCTAAAACTTACCTAAAATTATGAAAATGTCACTGGCCTTTGTAGCTTTCCACTTGGCCATTTTGGCTCCAGTTCTAAGCTAACCTTAGGCTCTAATCCATATTCTTAGTTATTCTAATTAATATTCTAGTCTCATTTAGACTCTAATTGCCTTGCTTTAGGGTGCTCTTCTTTCAATTTATTGGATTCAGTTCAATTTCTAGATTATTGGTTATTACAAGGTGAGCCAACAATAGCTATGAGGATAGATTGGAGGGGAAAATTTGAGAGAAAAAAAGGTTAAGGTTTTGCAAAAAAATGACTAGAAAATGCTTTAGGTTTGCCATAAATACTGTTATCACCTAGGCGATGAACCTTAAAATGGCAATTCTAAGAAAAGATGATTGGCTAGGCGATGAAGTGCAAATTTGAATTTTTTTATTTAATTTTTATTTCTTTTTATGATTTTCTACTTTGAATTTTTTTAAATTTCTATAATTCCTAAAAATTGAAAATAAAATCCTTACATTTCCTAAAAATTATCCCAAAATTCTAAAAATTAATATTTACACAAAATCGATTATTGAAAATTTAACAATCAACACAATTACTCTTTTTAAAGTACATAGCTAGACTAAAATGCTATTAACACATAATGAAAATTGGTTGTTAAATGAAAATCAACACTCTGTAGTAGTTTTGTTCCTAAAAACAAAATTGCTAGACATAGTACCATCTAGTAAATATGATGCTTTGACTACCGCATCAAATAGGAACAATCCAGTACATTAGTATACTGTAAAAGTTACAAATGCTTAAAATACCAATTAATTAAAATTTAATAACCAATTAGAATTTAAACATTGCAAAAATTCTTACTTGCACATCAGTATGCAGATAATCCAATTTCAGCACTTTAGTATGTTGAATTTCACAACATTAAGATATTCAGAAATTTAAAAATAAATCATTCATACATAGTGTGACATCCAAGGTTTCATAATTTTTCTAAGTCTTTCTGCTATAGTTAGGATCCTTGCTAGCTATAGTGACGATGCCAGTTTGTTACAGCAAGGATACTAGTTCGCTATAGTGAGTTTGTGGCCCATACAAAATCCAAGGAATTCTTTGCAATAGCGTCGGCTGTGGTGGGAATAGTTCGGACATGGAACTAATAAGTTTTTGCCGTAGCGAAAGGTGCTTCCCACTATAGCGAGACTCATTCCAAAACAATTGTAAAAAAGTGGCATTTTGCTTCAACACTTTAGTATGTTGAATTCCATAACATTAAGATATTCATAATTTAAAAATAAATCATTCATACATAATGTAACATCCAAGGTTTCAGAATTTTTCTAAGTCTTCCTGCTATAGTTAGGATCCTTGTTAGCTATAGTGAGGGTGCCAATTCGCTATAGCGAGGATGCCAGTTTGTTATAGTAAGTTCGTGGCCCATACAAAATTCAGGGAATTCTTCGCAATAGCACCGGTTGTGGTAGGAATAGTTAGGACATGGAACTGATAAGTTTTTGCCATAGCGAGAGGTGCTTCTCGCTATAGCGAGATTCATTCTAAAAAAATTGTAAAAAAGTGGCATTTTGCTTTTTAAAGAGTCTAGAATCTTCTCCTTTTTTTGACCAACTTTAGGCTAGCTAAAAATAGAAGAAGCTCTACCTAAGAGAGAGAGAGAGATAAGGGGAAATTCAAGGAGGAAGAAAGAACAAGGAGAAAGGTAAGAAAATTCTTGAAATTCAAGCTCCTTCCTTTGGCAAACTCATTCTCCTTCTCCTCTTCTTCCTTTTCATAGTTTTGGTTGTTGAATTGGTTCTATTTTAAGCTAAGCTAAGTATAGAGGGGAGAAATTGAGAAATTCTAAGAGAAGTCTAAGGTAAAGGGAAAGACTCTTGAAGAAGCAAGAAAAACAAGGTATGAATCTGTTTCTTGCTTCCTTTCTTTGCTTCTTCCATGGGTGTGTTTTGGCTTCCCATAGAATAGCCAAAGGGGAGTGAGTTCTAACCAAGAACAAGCATAAATCCTATTATTCAGAGTGTGGGAACCTAGGAAATGCAAAGAAAGTGGAAGAAAAATCATAGAATTTCAAGAGAGAGCAACTAGGGATTTTTGAACACTTTGTAAATTCTGTTTGGATTTATGAATTTTCTAACCTATGTAAGTTTTTGTTTGAGTTCCTAAGACCCTTAGGAAGCCTCCCAAGTGCCTCTCCCTTCAAGGAAAAGTTTAGAAGGCATAGATTGAGAGTTGAATCAATAGGTTCCATAATGTAACCTAAAGAAGCAACTTGTATCTAGACTCTTGGGAATGAATTTGTGATGACTTCAAGGAGTCTAAATAGAACCAAGAGGCCTAGATATGAGAAGGAATTGAAGCTAAGAGATTGAATTATGGTAGTTGCTTCATTAGGCCATTAATGGAGCTATTATAGAACCAATAGACCAAGTATGCTTCTTAAGTGTGTGTTTAATGCCTTGGCTTGTTCCACGAGAGTAATTGAATGCTATTTGTTACGTCTAGGCTAAAGAAATTAAGCTCCACCTATTTATGGGTGCGAGACTGAAAACAAGGAAAGAGTAATCAAGAGGGAAGCTTATATTTGATTGCAAGGTAGCTCTTCACTCTTTCTTGGATGTATGATAGTCATTGTATACTTGTATGTGCATTTGTATTGTGAGATATGCCATTTGATGTTTCCTTGTTGTATTTGTACCAATATATTTATGTTTTGGTTGTGAAAATTGCTCTTAAGGGTGAGTGATGCCAAAAGTCCCTTGAGATGGGTAAGGTGGAGCCAAAAGTCCCTAGGAATGGGTGAGACAAATCCAAAAGTCTCGTAGATGAGTGATGCCAAGTTAAAAGTCTCTAGACCAAGGGTGAGGCTAATCTAAAAGTCCTAAAGATAGGGTGAGGCTAGACTAAGAGTCTCTAAAGCTTATTCATGGCTTTGATATGTTTTCATGGCATGTGAATTATGGTTTGAATGATTCTTAATGCTATTGGATGCCTACTTGTGTACTTTGACATATTTATGTGTTGATTGTTTACTTGAATGAGTGTATAAGCTATTGAGATTCTTTGAATCTCACTCTCTTCCCTCTTTCATCTTAACATGTCTAGGTGGAATTCAAGGAAACTAAAGTGCAAGCCAAGGAGCATAGTTGGCTATACTTTGACACTAATGTAGTTTTGATGTATTCCATTGTCAAGGTGTATATGTACATAATATTTTTTAGGTACAAATATATGAGCAAATGTAAAAGTACGTATATATAATGTGTAAACCAAAATTAGAACTAAATCAATGAGAATGTATGTTTTGGGTACTTGGCAGACCATTCTTGGCTATATAGTTTTGCATGTGGCATAGTGTGATTATGATGCATGATAGTTTAGGCCATTTGGGAAGCTTATATATGTTGTTTTTATGCTTTAAACTTGCCCAAGACGTGGTAGAGAAGTTAGGAAGCCATTTGGATAAACTTTGACCCTTATATGGTGCCAAATTTGCCATATTTGTGAGTTATGTCAAGATTTGACCAAATGAGCTCCTCTTGGCTTGAAATTTGGCATGCATATAGGTCTCATTTAGAGATTTTTGGAAATTTAAAGTGCATATTATTTGGAGCTCTAATGAATTTTTGGCAAATTTTCAAAGTTAGCAAATTTTGACAGAATTAACATTGTTACGGTGCAAATGGTTAAATCCTTTACCTCTATCATTCATAGGTCAGATGGTGTCTAATAGGTATAAAATTTGCCTAAAATAGATATGATAAGCTTTCTGTAGCACTTGAAAGCACCCCATTTGGATTTATATAGAGGGAGAAATAATTTTTTGAACTTCTAGATTAATACTAGGGGTGTAGCTTAACCTCTGTTACTATTTCATAGGTTTTCATGCCTTAATTGCTTTTGTTTTGGTTTGGACTTATTTTTTTCCTCAAGTTATCATTCATATCTTTCTAGAATGGTATGATTTGATAAGTTTCAATATTTTTAGGTTTAGTTATAAAATTTTGAAGTTTATATTAGTAACTTGTAATAGCAAACCTGGGTAGCCAGACCTTTCGAGATTTTCTGATGTCAATCATCGTCCAATTGGGTTTTCATGACCTAGAATAATTTTTAACCTATAGTTGGCATCTAGAACTTTTTAGAAAGCTATCATTTGCTTGATTTTCATTTTTTTAAAATTAATTATGATTTTCCAAAATTGGTGCTAAAAATATGAATTTTGGACCCGCAGGTAAATTGAAAATTTTTTGGTTTTTGGCTTCAAATATGTGGTCCGTGGATTGTTTTATGATATGTATGAGTTGTATGGATGAAATATGAGTAGAGGATGATATGGATGGGTCCACAGGGGTTCGTAAAATGAAGTATGAACTTTTGAACCCCGACATAATGCAATAAAATGTCATAATTTTAATCTTTTTCTTTGGAATTACATGCAATCAGGTTTAAGTAAAGGTTAAATGAGGCTAATACATTATAGTGTTACACATAATATATTTGAACATTTTTCACATATCAATATATGGATTAATTAGCACATTAGTATATGCAACACAAAAAAAGAAAATTGGTTGGATCATTCCATAAGCCTATAATTTAGGCTAAAAGTCAATGGAGGATGTTTAGTGAGTGGGTTAGCTAAGTTAAGTTTTTTGGAGGTTGAATTGGGCTTTAATGATTAAAAAGACCACAAATTTAATTGGGTTACTTAAAATCTTTTAAAAGGAAAATAGCCTAGCAATGTGCAGCCAAAAGGAAAAGAATATTCAGTTAAGTCTAAGCAAGTCTTTAGCCATTTAACCACTTTCTTATATTTTAAGGATAAATCCTATAGAATATCCTTAAGGCAATTAATCAGATAAGCTAGAGGTAAGAGAGACTCATGGGTTGACCACGTCAAGGAAAGTGTAGAATATGCTAAAGGCATACTCCTTTAATTATAAAGATGCAGTTGACTTGGTCAGTTAATAAGGCAATTAGTCAATAAGAAGAAAGTAATTTTTAAATCTTGAACTTTGCTGACATGGCATAAACCAATACTCAAATTGTTGGCCTTGGTCCTACATTATTGTTAACATGGATTGAAAAATTAGGAAGAGTGGCAGGCTTTTTTCATGGGAGTTAATGACTAGTTTTAGACTTATGAATACTCATTGTACAAATCCAATCAATCAGACATAAGCCTTTACATTTTATCCTTTACATTCTTGCTTTTAATTCTTAGAATTTATTACCTTGTTTACAACTTTCTTTATTGCATTCATGCCTTCACTTTCCTTATTGCTCTTTCCAGTCATAGGTGTTAATCATTCTTCAAACTAGGTGCTTCCTTAGTGTATCGCCTAAACATAGGAATCAAAGGTGCAAGTTAGCTTATCACTTTAGCTAATAAATCCAAATTTGTAAAAAACAGTATGCTATTTTTTCACCTACATCTAGATTAATTAAGCGTAATAGATTAACATATTATACTAAATATAAAGAGATGATTGTTTACACATCAGTATGTAGACAAGAAACTACATTATTGCTAATCCTTTTTTTAAAATTTTTTTGGCTTTTTCTAATTTTTTTAATGAATTAAACAATCCAATAAAGCAATACAATTGATGAGTAGCGTTCTAAATAGCATGCATCATCTAGAGAACCCTCATTAACATAAAAGATAAAAACCATTAATAAAAATATCTAGCAAATAAAAGAAATAAACAAACATAAACCCATTGTCTTGATCATTTGTTTATTTTTATAGTGTTGAGTTGGACTTTCTTTGGCTATTGGAAATTGGATAGAGTATTTGAAATTCCCTAATGTGTGACTTCCTTAAAATTCTTTTTGGATAGCATCCCTTTCTTCCTTCTAACAAGCCAATTTGCATTCTACCCCATTTCAGTCTCCACAAGTTCCTAATTAAAACCTTGTGGTTGCTCATCTTAGAGTTAGTAGAATTGATGAACTTGGTCATCAACTCTTCCAAATGACCTTTCTTCTATGCTTATTACTAAGGCTGTTAAATTTGAACTCTTATATGCTACCTATATGGCTTTAGTCTCAATCTAGGTGCTTTTTATGAAAGGTTTGAATGATCATCATGAGATACAAAAACAATCAATAGTATCCACTACAAAACAATCATCATGAGATATATATCATTAATAGGCATATTCAAAGAAGGGAAAAAAGTTGGAAATTTTATACCATCAATACATCTCGTGAAAGCATCAACTTGAGCTTGCAAGCTTGCCACATAATTTGCACCAAGTGCATTGATAGACCTTTTCATGCTTTTCTCAGGGATTAAGTATGCATTGTAGCCATACTTCCAAACAAAGTTAACAAATCCTCAAGAGTCTTAGACATGACAGAACCATTAGCTATGGTGTCAACCATTACTTGACTACTTACAGTCATAACTAGTAATTTTTGTAAGTCCCTATTGTAATACTCTATATTCCTATTATCATACTCTTCCATTCAGGGCACTTGGTGCACATTTACAAGGCAAAAGTAAAGAAAAGAATGAAAATAATATACTTTTATTGCGTTACGACGAGGTTACGTAGGCCCTGTGGATTATTCAATAACATTCTCTAGCCATTTATCATTGGAAAAATCACAAAAAACTCAAATTATCAAGCAATCCATGGATTTCAAGTTTAAAACCCCAAAATTCCATTATTTCTTCTCAGACAGCATGTGACAGATTTTAGGGGTAACTTCAAAAAATCATAACTAAATGTAGAAAAATTGAAATCATACAAACTATAATTTTTTGGAAAGCTCTAGATGTCAAATTTACATAAAAATAAGTATCAGCCACGAAAATCCCATTTGGACCATGTTTGATAATGAAATAGCCACAAAAGTCTGACTACCCTCTGGTGCTGATACAGTTTATTATCATAAACTTCAAAAATATCTAATTAATTCCATAAAAATTCAATATATGCAAATGATACTAATTTGGAAAGCTACGGATGTTAGCTAGAGGGAAACCTAGTTCCAAACCATTCCAAGAGCATTCAGGCCTGGAAAATCAATCAAACAATACCACGGGTTTGACTGTCCCCATGGTATTGGATAGCAACTTCAAAAATTAAGATCTCCCTCTCTAAACATCCAAATAAGGTGCTTCCAATTGGCACACATTAAGAAGGTCTAGTTTCTTCCTGTAAAATTTCATGATAATTGGATATCATTTGTCCTATGAATGACAAAGATACAATTTGGACCAAATGAATAGTGACTATAGTAAAAACTAAAAAATTTGCCAACTTAAAAAATTCACCAAATATTCTGTAAATCTCTAAATAATATCTACTTTAGCTTCCCAAAAAGCTCTTATCAAGATCTAGATTCATATCAAATTTCAGACCAAGAAGAGCTCATTTGGATAGAAAGTGATATAGCTCACTAAAATGGCCAAATTTGTTTCTCATGAGGTATCACTTTGATCCAAATGACCTTCCTTTGAGTTTGGCACCTCTTGGACAAGTTTAAAAGCATGAATATAACTAGTATGAACTGTCCAAGTGGTCCCAAATATCATGCATCTTAATTTGGCCATTCTACTTTCATTAATGCACTAATACATTAAGCCATCAAGAAGCCAAAATTCCCATTTTCATGGATTTCATGCCACATATGGTCTATACAAGAGTCATACATCATATTACATTTGTCCATAAGCTTACATCTCAAAAATAATTTTACAAAGTAACTTTGGTGTTCAAATACATAACAAGCTACATAATAGACAAGGTATGGCTTTTCAATGCTCTTAGCTTGCCTTCTTTGCTTCTTGGACATCACCTAGGCATTTCAAGATAATAAAGGGAAGGGGAGTGAGACTCCTAGAATCTCAATAGCTCACACACCCATTCACACACACATTCAAGATATATGCACATCAAGGCATATGTATGAAAGGATTAGCAACCATAAAGTGTGTAAAGTCACAATTTCCATGCCACTTATTCACATTCAAGCCAAGACCATGCTCTAGGGACTTTTGGTTTTACCTCCCCCTATTTTTAGGACTTTTAGATTTGACTCACTCTTATCCTAGGGACTTTTGACTTAGCCTTACCTTTCCAAGAGACTTTTGGCATCACCTCACCCTTATGAGCCATTTCCACAACCAAAGCTATCCAAGGAAACACATTAGTACTAATGTAATGTCAAGACATCAAGTGGCATATTCTCAAGTCACAAGAGCATACACAAACATACAAAGGCAAACATATGCACACAAGAATGCAAGGAGAATGAGGTGGAAAGCTACCTTGGATTTATGTAAGCTTGTTTTGATCCTTTTCCTTCCCTTTTTCAGTCCCCCAAGCACACCTAGATGGGTTGCTGTTCTCTTAGCCTAAACACCATAAACAATACACAATTATACACTTAAAGCAAGCTAAGACACTAAACTCACTCTTGAACACACACTTGATTCCATAAGTAGCATAATGGTTCCATAAATGGCTTATTGAAGCAACATTCACAATTTAAGCTCTAGGCTCTCATTTCTTTCCATTTTTAGGCCTCTTGGCCCCACTCAAAGTTTTTGGAGCCCTCACACATTTATTTGCATAATTGAAAAACCAAGTTGCTTCATAAGGCACCATTATAGACACCATTGTCCCATCTCCTAATTCATGGCTCCTAATTTTTTTAATGGTTTCTTCCATCTTCTAACATTATATAGAGTCTTAAACTAAGGCTAAAATAAATTAAAACACTCCCTAGGCTATTTAACCTTGCTTGGCCGAGATATGCACCAAGGAGGGCATTCATAGAGTTCTTGATTTTTTTTAATAGAAGAGCCACTTGGGAATGTTTATAGAGGTCTTGGGAGCTCAAGGAAACATTCAAATAGTCAAGGAATTACTCACACAAAATTAGATTTTCCAAAACCCTAAAAAACACCACACTTTCCTAACTTAATTTCTATTGATTTTTCTTAGAATTTCTTGCCATATTCCTCTTCATCATGGTCTAAAACCCTAGTCTCTCTTCTATTTTTGGATAGAAAATCCTCCCCCTATATGGTTCTAGTTTAGGCCGAACAAGCATCATCTATGGAGCAAGGAGAAGAAGCAATAACAATAAACAATTACCTTAGTTTCAAGTATGCTTTCAAGGCTTTTTCTTCTTAGTTTTCCTCTCCTTAAAATTTTTGAACTACCCTTCTATGTTCTAGACTAAAAATGGAACCAAAGATCTCAAGAAAATCATAGAAAGAAAACATAGAAGGAGAAGAGCAAGGTTGGAGGAAGAAAAAGCATGAAATTCTATGGATTTACTTCCTTTTCCTTAATTTTTCTCTTCCTTCTATCCCTCTCCTTGTGCACCTAGAAGAGCTTCTCCATTTTTGTATTTTTGGCAAAACAAATCATACTTAAGAAGGTGGGAGAAAAAAGGAGAAGTGTGGGAAGTTTGAAGAAACACACTTTTTCAAAAATTTCAATTTTGTCTTTTTGTAATGGCAATTTCATTTTGGCTTCGTTTTAGCTCCTTTTTTAGAATTGTCTTTTCCATTACAAAATTTAGGTTCCCAGATTAATAAAATGCCTTTGGAATCACTCAATTTGGAGCTAAAACCTTCTCAAATGAATCCGTCAAAGTTCAGGCTCACTGACGTTAGAAAACATATACTAGATAGGCTTTACTAGTCTCGAGACTTTCGATGATTTTTGGGGTCTCTGAGAACCGTAGGCAACTCAAATTTTCCATTTAGAAAGCTCTCCTGTGGTTTTCCAAAAGTTATACTTATTTACGAAAATACTATTACGTTTTGTCAGTTTTTGTCACAAATTGTTTCACCATCCTAACTCTATTTTTCTTTCCATCTGAACCTGGGATTATTATTTTTAGGAGTCTAGGACTCTACCCAAATTTTTTGGGACATTATCTAACTCATTTTGAGGACTTGCTTTTATATGGCTTATTTCGTCATTTTACGAAAATTACATTCGTTACACCTATATGGTGAAATAAGGATGAGAAAGATGATAAAGAAGGATTAAAAGCCTAACTAAAATGAAAGAAAAGGTTAAAAGTGAGAGGAAAGGTAAAATAAGAGAAAAAGAAGCTAGTTTAGCCATAAAGCAGGAAAAATAAAGGATGTATCTAACTTAAAATATAGTAAGAAAAATTGGTTTTTCTCATTAGAATATGAAAATAGAGGATAAGTATTTTAGCTAGAGCAGTCATTATGGTATTAAACACTAATAGCATAAAAAATGAGAAAAATGAGTCAGATGCAGTTTTAACTGCACTAACTATTTTAAATTCCTTAAAAATTATAGAATTTTAATAAGTAAAAGAGCATTTAAGATTTCATATGGAGCAATTCGATTCATAAAACACTGAAGAATGAGTTAGAGTAGAGAAAAAGTACACTAAAGAGGCAAAATTGTTATTTTGGAAAAAGTAATCATTATGTTGATTTTTTTAAATTATAATAACCCTTTATCTTCCCACTACCATACCACTAGCAAAAATGAAGCTTGAAGAGGCCAAAATGGAGGCTTAAGTGTAACACCATAATTATCTAGCTTTTGTTGCTCATTTCTTAGTGACATTCCATGAAAAGGGGAAATTGGCAAGGAAATTCATTTAAAATATTCCATTATTTTTGCGTTATGTCAGAATTAAAATTTTCACTTTATGTCCCGTGGTCCCTTTGGACTTCCCTATCTCATTTTCCAATTTAATTACATATATACAACTCAAAACTATCTCAACATGTTGCTAAAAACTCGAGCTTATAGCATACATACAAAAAATAATGCAAGTCAGTCTCGGGTTCAACTTGATAAATTTATGGTGCAATTTTAGAAAATCATAACTAAATATAAAAAAATCAAAATCAAACAACCCATAGCGTTTTGAAAATATCTAGATGTTAAATTTATACTAAAAATAAGTTCAAGAGATGGAAACATCATTTGGATCATGTTTGACAATAGAAAAGTGACTAGGTTAGATTATCCAGTGTTTCTAATACAGTTTACTGATATAAATTTCAAAAATGCATAACTAATTCCACGAAAATCTAATTCAAAAAAAATATACCAATTGGGAAATCTATAGATGTTAGATTTAAGGGAAAAATACTTCCAGACTAAAAAAGACATGTCTAGCTACTAAAAATTGATGGAATAGTACATGGACTCAGTTGACCCTACTGATACTGACATAGAATTTCAAAAATTCATAACTTCTTGTTTAAATCTCCAAATGAAGTGCTTCTAGTTACTACAAGTCACTAGAAATGTCTAATTTATATCTATAAAATTTCACATTCATTAGATCACATTTGGCCCTCGGATGATACAAAAACCTAAACTAACTATATGAAATGTACTTATATTAGAATAGTAGAAAATTGGTATCTTTGAAAATTCATAATTAATTCCATAGAGCTCCAAATAATCTGGTATTTATCTTCATAAAAAGATCTAGATGAGATCTATATGCATGCCAAATTTATGAGAAAATTCATCCATTTGATTAATTTGTGATATAGGGTTGTAAAAAGCCACATTTATGTCAATTAAGGGGTCTCAAATGGTTCAACTTTGCTTCTACTTCTTGTAAGCCCACATGAGCACATGGGAAAGCACAAGGACAGACCTCTAAACATGTCTAAAGGGTCCACAAACCCAGATCTCAAATTTATTCTCCAACTCCAAGATATACACAAGAATATACATACACAATTCTTGCCATTCATTGTCAAAATCTTGCCATATCACTCAAACGGTACCAATTCTCCTATATACATCAAGTATCCATATACATATATATATTCAAAAGGTTTTAAATCACATACATCATTGTATTACATCATATGCCATCACAATAGTTACAAAGTTACTAATTATCATATTTTCATGTCACACTTCTTCTTTTAAGCTTGGTGGCCTCCTTTTCTTTGCTCACTTGGTCCACCTAGACATGTTAGGTAGTAGGAAGGAAAGAGTAAGATTCTAGGAATCCTAATAACCCTTCTCCCTTTTAAACACACATAATGGATGCAAGTTTCAAGTCTAAAAATACATGTATGGCATTCATGAAATTTTCAAACATACATGGATCATTTCCTTCATTCAAGAAGTTACATATAGCATACATAGGCTTGCTAAGGCAATGATTTAGCCTCATCCATTCTCTTTGAGATTTTTAGACTTGCCTAATCTATTTTCTTAAAAGACTTTTAACTAAGCCTCACTCTTTAGAGACTTTTGGTTTTGTCTCACCCATTTTTGGGGGCTTTTGGCTCATCTTCACCTTAGCTGAGGGGCTTTTGACTTCACTAAGCTCAAGTAAGCCAAACACATTTATAAAAATATCTTTCAAGCATATAAACATAGCAATATGGTACCATGGCATGTGATCATTTACTAAGAACATATTTCATAGTTTAAACATGCACACATACATTCAAAGACAAGAAAACACCCAAGCATGTATGAAAGAAAAGGAAATGGGGCTACCTTGCTTGCCAGAACACACTTTAACTTTGGGAAATCCTTCCTCTCCCTCAGCCAAATGCTCACAAGAAGGAGGAGCTAGATTCCTTTGGCCAAACACATCATATGGAAGCTAATTATATTCTTAGAACAATTCCTAAAGCTACACATACATTTGAAAAACTAAATTGCTTCTAAGGTTCAATTATGGTTTCATAAGGCACCTAATGAAGCAACACCAATAATTAATGATCTTGGTTCAATTCTTTCCTTCCATCTATGGTTCTTGACTCCATTTAAGCCTCTTGGAGCCATTATACAATCAATTTGAGGAGTCTAACTACATGTTGCTTCATTATGCTACAATATGGAACCTATAGCTCCATCTCACTTTCTAGGCTTCCTAAACTTTTTTCCAAGGCTTCCTCTCATACTCTCCCATTATATATGATGTAAAACTAAGTTTGGAAGAAATTGAAACATCCCTTAAGCATTGGTTTTATCCTAGGTTGAGACATGCTCTTCCTTGGCTACCAATGGTGTTGTCTTACTTCTTTTGATGGGAGGTGCATGTGGGAAGGTCTCTAAGGGCCATAGGAGTTTATACAAACATTTACATTAGCCTATAGAGTCTTGGAAAAAAATTAGAATTTTAGTTATGTTCACAATCCCTAGCTTTTCCTATCTTGCAATTTTATGGTTTTTTGTTTGTTTCCTTTGTACATTCTTACTTCCCACACCTTAACTCATATAATTTATCCTTGGTTCTACCTAAAATTCAATCCCTATTGGCTATCCATATATGGGGCAAAACTCACATAAGGAAGAACAAAGGAAGAGAAGCATGAAAACTAAGGATTTTACCTTGAATTCAAGCCTTTCTCAAGGGCTTTTCTTCTTGTCTTTGCTCTTCTCTCAAATTTTAAACTCTCCTCCTCTATTCTGGTCTCAAAATAGAACCAAACACCTTAATGAATCCATGGAGAGGAAGAGGAGAAGGAGGAGAGAAAGTTTGCTAAGAGAATACTAAGAATTTCCTTGAATTTCATACCTTTTTCTTGGTTATTCTTCTTCCTTTTCCTCTTCAATGGTGCACCCTTCTCTCTAGGTCTCCCTCTCTATTTTCGGGCAGAAGTAAGTCGGTCAAGAAGGGAGAGCAAATAGGACATGTAATATAAGAAGGTTTAAGAAAGATTTGTTCTAAAAAATAACATTTACGTCTTGTGTTTGTGGCATTTTTGTTTTAGGTTTGTTTTAGCTCCTTTTTTATAACTGTCTTTTCTATCATAAAATTTAGGTTCTCTAACTTATAAAATGCCTTTGAAATCGCTAAATTTAGAGCTAAAACCTTCTCGAATAAAGAGGTCAAAGTTCAAGTCAACTATCATTAGAAAATGTACACCAGAGGGGTTTTAAATGTCCTGAGGCTTCTCATGGTTTTCAGGGTCTCTGAGAACCCCAGAGAGCTTAATGGCCTATTTGATTTAATTTTTTAGAACAATTTTTTTGTTTTTAAAATTAAAAAAACAAAAAAACATATTTGATTAATTGTTTTTAATAATTTGTTTCAAAAAATAAAAAATAGGATGTGTTCGGGGAGCTAAAAAATGGAAACAACTTTTATATGTTTTATCATTCTCAACACTGGAGAACAAGGAAAAAAGCGGAGAATACACACTCATTAATGGCAAATGTTGTAAATATCATAAACCTGAAGTAACCCTAAGCACAGCTCGTTCAAAACTCTCCTCAAAATTGAATAAGAGCTTCTCTGCTCCTATTTGCCAGTCCATCGCTCCCGCCTGCCAGTTTGTCACTGTTGCCTTCCATTCCAGCCAGGAATGATTCCTTGGGAGGTTCTCCTTTCTTGTATACCAAACCTTTCATGTCCTCTATTCTGGTCTCTCTGCCTTGCACTGATAACCAGTAACACACAAATACGCAGAGTGTTGCTCTCTGTGGCCATTGGGCAGAACTGCAGGGTTGCCGTACTTCGAGCTCATCTCAATCAAACCTCTATACTCGATTACCTTCGGTAAGCATTTCATTGCTACAAGTAAAAGCCACATCTTGAGTTCTGTCACAATGTGTTTCACCATGTTTACAACTGATTTCTTGACGTTTTCCCATTGATTTTGATAAAAGAGAAGGTTCAATCCATCGGGACCAAGTGCTTTCAAAGGTCCCATAACAAAAAGAGCATTTGGACATTTTTTGCAAGTAGCTTTAGAACTAGGTCCACTTGGTTTTGGCCTGCCCTGTTCCACTATGTTAAGGAGCTTCCATTTGGTGCGAAAAGTTCTTCCTTTTCTGAACCTTCCCTCTGTGTAGGAAGCTGCTTATTTCATTGCTTGGTTACGTTTCTCTAGTTTTGATGCACTATGGAGGCAGGTAGTTCCATTTTTTGGTTCCACGGTTCAGTTTTTATGATTGTTAAGAGTTAGGTTGGTGGAGGTTTGTGCAAAGGGATTCTTTGAAGTTCTGGTTATGATTGAGCAGTTAAAAGGTTGGATTTTACGGTCACAGAGACTCCGGCTATTTTTCTTGAGAGTTCGAAATGGAGGATTCTAACTTTATTCCATGGATTTCTAAACACGACAAGAGAAGAGAGTTACATTTTCAAATCAGCATAAGATGAGTTTAATGCATCCCATGCAGGCGATATTACATGTAAGTTTACAATACTTATTTTTTCCAATTTGTTTCTTTCAACTATCATATAAATGCCTCCTAAAAGCTTTTAACACAATACAATAAATGGGAGCATTTTCTTTCAATTATGATGCATGTACTAGTGTAAATTGGGTGAATCGTATGAGAACAGAAGCATCCAGTATTGCTTATCAAAGTCTGAGTTACAGAGAAGATATTTACTGAAACAAGTCTCTGGAAAAGAACCCCAAAAAAAATGTAGACAAGAAGTAAGAAAAAAAGAAAAGAAAAGAGAAAAAAGGATTAGAAAAAATTTAGTTTAAGAACTTAAAAGCTTGCAAAATTTACAATAAATTAAAAACAAAGGAGGGAGGTTCTTATTGCAGCTTGGGTGGTTTTTACTATATACATTTCTATGTTTCACTTGGCTTAATTCTAATCCTCTTACCCCTTTGTTATTTGTAGGATTTCAATAGTTTGAAACTTCTTAACTTATAAAGTTCTGCTCAACAATTAGCTCCCATTGAAGAACAAGGTTAGCTCCCAAATCTTCATAAAGTGTTCGAGTTTTCTTCCACTTTAATGAAAGTTTAAAATAAAAAAATAAAAAATTGACTTTTGAGATAAAATGGAACCAAACTAGAGCTATTGCTAATACCTCCAGCTATAAATAACATGCATAGATAAAACTTTGTGCTTTGCTTTTGTTGTATTCAAATTTAATGTGTAGGCAATCTTTGATTAGAAACAGGGCAGATTTTCACACTATACACTATTAACGCCATCTAAATTTGAAATATTCAAATCATTTTTTTCCTTTTCTTTCAATCTATATTTTCTTTGTACATCAAGAATTCAATTAAGAAATAGTTACCCTAATCTTTGGCAATAGCATTGTTAGAATAAATATAGGTTTACTGGCTAGTCTGTTTATAGCTCAAAAATTCAAAATAAAACCATTTAATATAAGAAGTTTGATGAATGCTTCTTTATCTTAACTTACGTGGGAGTAACAATTTGATTAAGCTTTTGGGATATCTGATGAAATCTGACCAAAATAAATATTCAATATTTCATTAATTTTTTAGATAATTGGTGTATATTAGATTATTCATTGTGTATTTTTTTGTATACATCCTGAGGCCGCTCAATACAAAAAGTAAGGATTGGAACATTATAATTTGTTAGGCATCATTTTTAACAGAAGCACCGCTACAAGAATTCTTCATCATTCATCTACACAAGATCCACTAAACTCTTGAGATGAGAATGAACTTGAAAATGAGTATATTAGTGGAGGAGTTCAAGTGGGTGTTCATAGGGATGATGATGATGATATTGTTCCAGAAACAATTGAGCAGGTTACACGTAGTGGAAAGCATGTTGTTGAACTCCATGATCGAAAGAAAAAAAAAAGAAGGAAAGTCTAATCAATTGGGAGAGACCATTAAGGCATTGACTGAGGTTTCTAAGGCAAGGGCAGAAGTTCAACTTGCTAAAGCTGAAAGGTTGAGGGCGAAGAGTATGGACAAAACCCTTGGGAAGGCGGGGTCAAAGACCCACGGAACTAGACGCGCGTTTTCCTTGAGCGAAGACTGGGTAACCAAGCCCTCGAAGCTTGGAAGGTGACAAAACCCTTGGGAAGGCGGGGTCAAAGACCCACGAAGACCAAGTCCTCGAAGCTCGGAAGGCGACAAAACCCTTGGGAAGGCGGGGTCAAAGACCCACGAAGGTGTCACCTTCCGAGTTTCGAGGGATTGGTTACCCAGCCTTCACTCAAGGAAAACGCGCGTCTGGTGGGGGAAGCTTTGCCCCCATTTATAAGGCCTTAGCCCAGGACCTTCCTATCCGATGTGAGACTTTACATTACACACTTACAAAGCCACCTGACGTATTATCCCTTAGTTCATGGGTCTTTGACCCGGCCTTCCCAAGGGTTTTGTCACCTTCTGAGCTTTGAGGGCTTGGTTATCCAGCCTTCGCTCAAGGAAAACGCGCGAGCTTTGCCCCCACTTATAAGGCCTTAGCCCAGGACCTTCCTATCCGATGTGGGACTTTACATTCCACCCCCTTTGGGGGCCATCTCGTCCTCGGGTTACACATGCGGCTAGGCTGGCTCTGATTCCAACACACTTACAGAGCCACCAGACATATTGTCCCCTGGTTCGTGGGTCTTTGACCCGGCCTTCCCAAGGGTTTTGTAGCCTTCCGAGCTTCGAGGGCTTGGTTACCCAACCTTCGCTTAAGGAAAACGCGCGTCTGGTGGTGGAAGCTTTGCCCCCACTTATAAGGCCTTAGCCCAGGACCTTCCTATCCGATGTGGGACTTTACACAAGCTATGTATTTGTAATGTAAACTCATGGATAGCTTATATAATGTATATGAATGATGTATGTACCCCATTTGCACTTATGTGAATGAAAATGTTTAAGTTTGTCACTTGACAGCCTTTATTTGTGAGTATGGATGTGTGTATGGCAAGATGAACCTATGTATATGAATCTTATGGCTAGACAAGTGTAAAAATAGATATGTATGATGAATGTAATCTTAGAAGAGTCATTAGAACACATTTGTGCAAAAGTGGTTGTTGTATGCCTAAGAGAGTAAGAAACCTTAGGTATGAGTTGAAGATAGGAAGTGAATCTGAGCTCCATGGCTTTTGAATCAGTTGGCATGCATATTTTAGGTGTTATGGTGCTTTTAGACGTGCCCAAGTGGTCTTGGTTCAAGGGGAAGACCATTTGGCACTTAATTGAACCATTTTAGGACAAAAAATGGACCAATTTGTGAGCTAAACTCCAACCTAACCAAATGAGTGATTTTGAGGTTGAGATTTTGCATACATATAGATCTCATATAGATATTTTTGTTGGTCATAGAACCACATTATTTGGAGGTCTAAAGGATTTATTATGAATTTTCAAATTTTATATCAGAAATTCATATTAGTCTGTGCACTGTTCATATAGTCAGTTTAGGTTTCTATGTCATCTATAAGTCAAACGTGGTCTAATGAGTATGAAATTTTATAGACATAAACTAGACATTTCTAGTGATTTATAGCAAGTAGAAGCACCTCAATTGGAGTTTGTAAGGGCAGAAATGATTTTTTGAAATTCTATGTCAGTATCAGTAATGCCAACCGAGTTCATGTACTATTTCATTATAATTTAGTTCCTAAACAAGCTTAACGTGGTCTGAAATTATTTTTCCCATAAATTTAACATCCATAGATTTCTAGAATGGTATAGTTTGCTAGGTTTTTATTTTTCTAGAATTTTTTATGAATTTTTGAATTTCATATTAGTAACTTGTGATAGCAAACCTAGGAAGTTGGACCTTTGGTGCATTTCCATTGTTAATAGTGATTAAGTTGATGTTTTCATGACTTAGAATTATTTTTAACCTATATTGGACATTCAGAGCTTTCTAGAAAGCTATCATTTACTTGATTTTGATTGTTTTAGATTTAATTATGAATTTTTAAAGTTGATGATAGAAAACTGAAAACTAGAACCTGTGGCAAAAAAATTTATATTTGTTCTAAGCCTTCAAACCTAAGTTCTTGACCTAAATGTCTATGAATTTGATATGTTTTAATATGTTATAGTTTAAGATGAGTCGAGAATCAATTTATGGGCTTTGGAAGTGATTTAATACTGAGTTAGAGGTTCTTGGTAGTGTACTTCCCATTGTTATGTGTTGTATGTCTAAGTAAATTATGTGAAAAGTTCAAGTAGTGTGAAATGAACCTCAAGAGCTTATGAAATGATATTCTTGCTTTGAATGGATGTTGTATGGATATTATATGGGTAAAAATGATTAAACCAAAGTGAGATTGAACCGTGTGGGTTTGTTTCTGTGATTTCAGTCCATATGCTATGCTTTGTGTGCAAGTATGGGTGTTTATTGCTTGAATACTATTATATGAGTTTCTTGGGGTTAAGATATAATAATTAGTGGTAGTTTAAGTCCCCAAAGTCATAAGGTAGCTTTATCTCCTTATCTTACCTGCATTTGAATGTTTGATTGAGTTGAGATGCTTGTATATATAGTTGCTTGATGTATTCATGAATTATGTTTTATATAATTTTTTTATCATGAGTTTTATGCATGAGTATTGTATGTTTTCTGCTTTTAACTCCCTATGGCAGGGAATTAAGTGTAGTAGCTCTTCCTTGGCCAAAAGATGAGTATATTTGAGTCTAACCAGTATGTTTAAATGCCATGGCTTGATAAGAATTGAGTTTTTAAACTAAAAGTTATATTTAAGTAACATGATGCATATGATTCACATACTTGCACCACATGCATTGCATTTCCACGTGACATTCTTGTATGCATTGATATAGTTCAGAATTACTACTGAGATTCTCCTCAAAATCTCATCCATGTTTCTCCCACTAGCCATTTTAGGTTCTATAAGCAAAGGAAAAGAAATCGAGAAAAACTAGCCATTACAAATGATTTATATAGTATTTTGTTATGTACTTAAACTTGATGTATGTTGTCACAACATATTATTTTAGCCTCACTTTCCCATACATTAAGCTTCATACATGAGTTTCATAGGAAAAGCAATAAAATAATGGAATATTTTTGTGTTGCATATTACTTTAAAAATTCAAATTTCACTTCGTGGATCCCATGGACTCCCCAATATCATCCTCTACTCATATTCCATTTAAACATGTTATAAACATTGTAAAACATTCCATTCATTTCAGTTTAGGAGCCACACATTAGAAAAATGGAGTTTTGCCTAGAGTCCAGAATTCAAGTTTCTGCCATCAACTTTGGAAAATCATAATTAATTATAGAAAAATCAAGATCAAGCAAATGATAGCTTTCTGAAAATATTTGGATGTCAACTATAGGTTACAAATCATTCTAGGCCATGAAAACCTAGCTAGACCATCATTGACAATAAAGAAGTATAAAAGGTCCAGCTGCCTAGGTTGATTATCATAGGTTACTAATATAAATTTCAAAAATTCATAATTAGCTCTAGAAAAATCAAAACCTAGCAAATCATACTATTTTAGAAATATATGGATGTTAAATTTATGGGAAAAATAAGTTTAGATCATGTTAAGCTTGTTTAGGAATTGAATTATAATGAAATAATATACAAGGTTGGCTGGCATTATTGGTTCTGATAAAAACTTCAAAAATCCATTTCTCTTTCTACAAACATCTAAATGAGGTGCTTTTAGTTGTTACAAATCACTATGAATATCTAGTTTCTCCATGTAAAATTTCAGAAGCATTGGACCTCTTTTAGCCCTTGGATGACACGAAAATGAAATCTGCTCAAGTGAATAATACCCAGACCAAAATCAACTTCTAATATGAATTTAAAAAATCATAAGAAATTCTATCTACCTCCAAATAATGCAGTTCTTAGACCAAAGAAAAGCTCTATATAAGATCTATGTGTGTACAAAATCTCAACCTCAAAATTGGTCATTTAGTTGCTTTGTAACATAGGGTTGCAAAATGGCATTTTTATGTATCTAAAAGGGTCAAGAATTGACCAAATGCTCTTCTACTCTAACCAAGGCCACTTGAGTACGTGGGAAAGCTTAAAAATAGTCTTGTAAATGTATCAAAAGATCCAAAAATCCATATATCACAAAATCACTCTTCCGCTTATTAATATACACAAGGATCTTACATACACATCTTTGCAGTTGAAAGTCAAAACATTCAATATCATTCATATGCTTCCAATTCTCGTACATATATCACATATCCATGTATTTACATATGTTCAAGTAGCTATACATCATATACATGATTAGATTACATCGTTTGACAACAAAATGGTTATAATACAAGCATTTAATAACTTCTTTGTCCATCTTCTTACTTTCAAGTGTAGTGGCTTCAATTCCTTTGCTCAATTCATCCACCCAGACATGTTAGGGCAATAGAGAGGGAAGAATGAGATTTTAGGAATCCTAATAGCTCTTTACCCTTTGAAACATACATGATCAATACAATTTCAAGTCCAAAATGCATGCATGGCTATCTTGAAATTCATAAACATGCATAAAACATTTCTCATATTCAAGAAGACATATTCCTCATACATAGGCTTGCCAAGATAATGGTTTAGCTTCACCCATTTTCTTTGGGATTTTAGACTTGCCTCACCCACTTTCAAAGGATTTTTGATTAACTTTCAAGGGATTTTTTAATAAGCCTCACTTTTCTAGAGACTTTTATCTTTGTCTCACCTATTCTTAGGGACTTTTGGCTCAGTCACACTCTTACTAAGGGACTTTTGGCTTCACCAAACTCATACAAGCCAAAACACATTCATAAAACATCTTTCAACAACATATATAAGGCATCATGGTACCATGGCATGTAGACATTAGCTAGAAACATTTTTTAAGGCATAAACATACATACACACATTTAAAGACAAGAAAACACCCAAAGATGCATGAGAAAAAAGAAAGAGAGCTACCTTAAATGTAAGAACACACTTTTTCCTTTGGAGTTTCTTCCTCTCCTTCGGCCAAACACTTACAATGGGCTAAAGCTTGATTCCTTTAGCTTAGACACCTCAAATAGGGTCTAATTATACTTTTGAAACAATTTCTAATGCCACACATACTCTAAAAGAACTTGGTTGCTTATATGGTTCAATTATGGTTCCATAAAGCACCTAATGAAGCAACAATAACAATTCATGATCTTGGCTCTATTCTTTCTTCCAATCTATGATTCTTGACTCCATTTAGACTCTTTGGAGCCATCACACAATCATTTTGAGAAGTCTAGCTATAGGTTACTTTTTTAATTCACATTATGGAACCTATATCTCCATCTCACTTTCTAGGTCTTTTAAATTTTTTCCAAGGCTTCCTTTCATACTCTCCCATCTTATATGATGTAATTCTAGGCTTAGAAAAATTTAAAACCTTCCTTAAGTGTGAGAACCCTTCAAGGCTGAGACATAGCTTTCATTGGCACCCATGAAGTTATTTTGTTTTCTTTGATGGAAGGTGCTTGGGGGAGGCCTCCTTAGTGTCTTAGGGACTCAAACAAACTCTTCGACACTTTAAATTATGGTTAGAAAGCTTCTTACAATCCAAGATACAATTGAATCCCTAGGTTAGACATCTTGCAAACCAATAGTTCTTTCTTAGATTTCTTTGCATATTCTTGTTTCTTATGCTTAAATACCCTTGTCTCTATCATGCTTTGGCTTGAATTCCTTCCCCTCTCTAGTTTCTCTCTCTAGACCTAATATGGAAGCCATTGGAATTCAAAGAAAAACAAGTTTTTTCATTACCTAACATACCTCATTTGAAAGCTTACTAAATGATGATTCTCTTGCTCTGTTTGGTTGCTTCAAACCTCTACTTTTTCTCATGAGTTCAGCCACCAAAATCATCCTTTCATGAAGGTGAAACCACCATTAGAAAGAGCATAAAGAGTAGAGCAAGATTGCTAACTATCATAACATGAGATTTTGTATATATGCTTACTTATTTAGCTTTCTTTCCTTTCTCTCTCTTCCTTCCCTTCATCATGCCATAGCTACTGGTCTTAGGTAGAAAACAAGTCAGCAAAACCAAATAGAGAAGGTGTGGATGATATAAAGAAAAGGTGGGGGGATATTTTTAACTTTTTCCATGATTATTCTTACTACTACACTTTGACTATGCTGTTTGAGCTCATTTTATATCTTTTTTTAGAATCGTCTTTTCAATCATAAAATTTAGGTTCTCTAATTTATAAAATTCCTTTAGAATAACTCATTTTGGATTTAAAACTTGACTGAACTATTCGGTTAAAGTTTTGGTCAACTGACAACTAAAATCGCTCATCGGAAGGATTTTAACTATTTTAGGGGTTCCTATGGTTTTTATGGTCTCTGAGAACCCTGGGAAACTTATTTTTTCTATTTAAAAATTCTTCCTTCGAGTTTTCTAAAAAGTATCTGAAATTACAAAAATACCATTATACTTTTGATAATTTTATTAAACTACTATGGCTCTGGTTTCTGGGCACCTTGGGTCTTGGATCCCCATTTTCTATTATTTAAAATGTTATACTAATTTTATTTGGCCTAAAATCCTTTATTTCAGGGGACTTGCTCTTATATCCGATGCATTTCACTTGTTTATAGGGAAACTGGACATTAATTTTCTCATGTTTACGGAGAAACTGGATGTTACATATGTGATGGAACCAAATGGCTAGTATATATAATGTATTTATGATGTATATACTAAGGATATGTAATGGTAACTCATGTATGATCTTGAGCACTTATATATATATATATATATTATTTTGATGTAAGAGTTGGCCATCAATGTAAGAATTTCTTTATGAGATGTGTTATGGTCCATGTGTATGGTTAGGTGTTGGATGGTCATATTTCAATGCAAACCTTATTTCATGCTATGAACCTTATGGGATTTATGCTTAGAATGATTAAAATTTTCCTAAAGTGGGAGAGTGCAAATTATAGGTCAATTGGACTTTTTTAGAACTAAATTTTGGCTCAAATGAGTCATAATTTGCATCTCTACCCTTGATAGTTCAAATGATCTAATTTAGAATTGAAATTTGGTTAGTATTTAGAAAATTTATAGAGCTTTCTAACAAGCTAAGAATGAAAATTTTTAGAATTTTATAAAATATTTTATGAAATTTTGAAATCAGTACAGAATTATAGAAATGGTGCAGTACTGTTCATACTGCAATAGCCACTATTTTCATACCATTTCATGAGCCAAACAAACTCAATTTTACTTGAAATTTTAATAGAATATAATTCACATCACTAGCTTTCCATGAACATCTAATCTGTATAAATTGGAACTATAGAGCAAAAGTTATGAATTTTTGAAGTTTTAGACCCTATTATGTTAAAATAGTCAAAATGAGCTATATAGCTTCCATATGCAAATGGGTCTCATATTTTACTCTTATAAATCAAAGCAAAGTTGTCTATGATAGCCATAAATGAAAAAGAAAATAAATTTAAAATTTGATCCCTCTAGTGGCACTTGAAGTGTAAAATGAGCTAAAACCATTGTCAATGGTTTGATAACAATTATGTTTTTGGTTGCTATTGAGATTAAATGATATGAATATGTTTATATGAAACTAGTTATGACAATAAAAACTTTACATCTATAACTAGAGCGGTAAACCATGTTGAGCATAGTGCCATAATAGATTTTTGCACCTTTCCCATGCTTCATTCAAGGGTTCCATGTCTCCTTGAAGAAAAGTGGTGAATAAAACGTCCGATTTTTCGTAAAATATCAAAATGAGTCAGTTTTCAAAGCAAGTCCCCTGAGATGAGTGATTCAAGGCCAAATAAAATTTGGATAAAATTTTAAATAATATAAAATGAGGATTTGAGCCTTGAGTTGCCCAAAAACCAGGATCGGAGTGATTCAAAAAAATTACTAAAATGCCAGTGGCATTTTCATAAATAAGTGTAATTTTGGAAAAGCACCTAGGAGGGCTTTTTAAATGGAAATTTTGAGTTGTCCAGGGTTCTTAGAGGCCCCAAAAATCATGAGAAGCCCTGGGACCGATAAAGCCCCTTCGGTGTATTCTTTCTGACGTCAGTTGACCCAAACTTTGACTGGTTCGTTCGGAAAGGTTTTAGCTCTGATTTGAGTGATTCTAAAGGAATTTTATTAAATTGGGAATCTAAATGTTATAATGGAAAAAACGGTTCTGAAAAAGGAACTAAAACAATGGAGAAACGAAAATGCTACGAACAAAGGGCAAAAGTGGAAATAAATGGCAAAGTGAAGCTTCCACACCTTTTTTAAAGACACGTCCCTATTCTCCTCCCTTTAACTGACTCTCTTTTACCCAATTTCAGAGAAATTGTGCAGCCCCCCTTAGGCACACCAATAGCAAGGGAAAAGAAGAAGAAAAAGCCAAGATTTTGGTAATGAATTCTTAGTTTTTCAAGCCTTTCCTTTCACCAACTCTCTTCTCCTTCTTTCCCTCTTTTTTCCCATGGTTTTCTTTAAGTTTTTGCTGCTATTTTTGGGCCAGATCGGGGAGGAAATTTTCGTGTTTGTGGAGGAGTGTCCAACCAAGTGGAAGAGCAAGCAAAGAAAAGCAAGAAAACAAGGTAAATCTTCCATTCTTTGGTAGTTTCTTCCTCCCCCTCCCTCTTGCATGAAATTGGCCACCATGAGCCCAAGTCTTAGGGGCTGTTTTCTGTCCAATTCATGGAGGGATTAGATGTTTTAGGTGGCAAAGATTAAGAATGAACCAATAGAATCAAGAAAGGAGCATTAGGAAACAAGATGGAACCATTAGGGATCCAAATGCTCCTTTGCAAATCTGATTTAACATGAATGTTCTTAGGCTTAAATAAATGTTTAAATGTGCTCCTAAGATCCCTGAGAGGTCCCCCATATGCCTCTTCCTCCATGAAAACAAACAAAACCTCATTGAAAGTCATGAACCTAGAAGTTGAAAAAGTGTAGAGCACTTAAGGGGATTGTAAAAACTGATTTAATCCATAAGTTCCCTTAGCTATTTAAGTGTTTCCTTGACCCCCTACAACTCTTAACGACCTCCCTAAATGGTTCCCCCATCAAGGAAAAATCAAGAAGCCATTAAATCCCATTTATGCTCTAAGTTTCGGCCAAGTAGGGATGGCATAATTAGGGAGAGTTTTAAATTTTTTCAAGCCCATTTTTTGAGTCATATATGATGCACGAATGTGAGAGGAAGCTTTGAAAAAAATTTAAGAAGCTTAGAGAATAAGTTAGTGCTTTAGGTTCCATATTATCACCTAAAGAAGCAACATGATGTTAGGCCCTTTGTTTTAATGATGTGATGACTCCAAGAGGCTTAAAAAGAGTCAAGAATCATATTTGAAAGGAAAGGACGAGGCCTAAAAGTCATTTAATGGGTGTTGCTTTATTAGGTGCTTTTTATGGACCATAATGAGGTTTATAGGATAACCTAGTGTCTAAGCAAGTGGTGTGACCTTAGAAATTATTTCATGAACCTAATTAGCTTCCTTAAGTTATGTCTAGGCCAAGAGGAACCTTCCCCACACTTTTGTGGGTGTGTAGCCAAAAAGAAGAGCTTAAATTCAAAGGGAAAAGTGTGTGAATTTGTGCAAAGTAGCTCTCTCCACATTCTCTCATGCATGGATGTGTGTTTAGCTTATTTTATGATGTGTGTATGTATATTTTTTAGCTATGAAAAGTATGCTAGCATGCTCTTATATACCATGACTCTTGATGCTGCATTATGCTTTCAAATGAATATATAATGTGTGATTGAGCTTGCCTGAGTGTGGAGAGGCCAAGAACTCTTCCCCGTGGTGAGGATGAGCAAAAAACCTTTAAACTTGGTTGAGACAAAGTAAAGAGTCTCCCAAAAGCAAAGTAGACTCCCAAAGAGTGTGGTTGAGTCTAAAGATTTCAAAGAATGGGTGAGGCAAGTCCAAATATGATGGAGAGAAGTGTGAGGCCAATCCAAATACTTAGTGAGCTCTTGAATGCCTTATATGATGTGTTTCTATGCCAAGTTTGATTTTAAATGTTCATGACTTCCATTTTTTCCACACATGCATTCATAGAACTTGCTTGCACATATTATGTGTGATGGAATGGGAGATGAGCTATTGAGATTCTTGAATCTCACTCCCTTCTCTTAAATGTCCTAATATGCTAAGTGGACCAAGTGGACATGGCAATGAGAGCCAATCACATTGAAGGAAGAAGATGGCCACCCTTATGCTTGATTTTTATATTTTTGACTCATAATGAGACTTCATGATGTATATTATGATTGTAAATAGTCTATAACCCCTTGGTCAAATGTAAAAATGATATTACGTGATAGATAAATGAATAAGTATGGTGTACGTATTCTAGATCATAAAGTGAGTGCTTATGCCAATGTATTCATTTGAGAAAAGCTTGGTGAAATGTGTATGAGTGAGAGTGAGGAGGCCAAAATGAGATGCAAATGGTTTGGGACCATTTGGGAAGCTCCCACAAGTCTTAAATATGCTTTTAGACTTGCCCAAAAGGTGCCAAGATCCAAGGGAAGCCAAATAGCAATTTTGGTACCCTATATGGAGTCAAAAGTGACCAAAATGGAACCCTATATCACTTTTTAGCTAAATGATTTATTCTTGATTTGAGATTTGGCATGCTATTAGAATATGTTGAGAGATTTTTGGAAAGCTAAAGTTCAGAATTTTTTGAGGTCTAGAGAATATTTGATGAATTTTCAAAGTTGGCCAAAATTCTTGAAAATGTCTGATGTACTGTTCCATTGGGTTTGAAATGTTTTTCTATCACTCAGGGGCCAAATGAAGTCCAATTGCCATGAAATTTTATAGAAAGAAACTAGAGGTCATAAGTGAATTTTGTCAACTAGAATCACCCCATTTGGATGTCTAGAGAGGGAGATATGATTTTTCAAAGATTCAGTCTAGTGTCAAGCGTCCAACTAGACCTTAGTCACTGTTTGATCGAAATTTAGGATCTGGTCGAGTTTGAACTGGTCTGCAGTGATTTTTTACTTCTAGATAACATCCTCAGATTTCCATATTGGTATCATTCACTCAAATTGGAATTTTTTGGAATTAATTGGACATTTTTGAAATTCATATCAGTAAACTATGATAGCATCAGGACCCAGTCTAACCTCCAGATGATTTCGCACATCAAACGCTCTGTGTGTATGAATGTTATGACTTTTATATATTTTTAACCATAAATTAGACTTCCCAAGATTTCCAAAATGACCAAGATTACATGATTTCTATTTTTTTAGATTTAGTTATGATTTTTCAAAGTTTTGGATAGAATGGAGGCAAATCTGGCCGAAATTCAATTACTTCAATTTATGCTCGATTTCGGTTTCCTTGAGTCATAAGCAAGATTTTGTGATGCAAATAAGTTGTAATGATATATTTAAATATAAGGATATATGGTATGAACCCACACGGTCCACATGACACTAATTGTGAATTTTAAGTATGACGTAACGCGATTAAATCCATTATCGTTGTTTTATGACCATGATGATGATATGGAGCTTATGAATGCCATGAATGGGGTTAGATATATATGGTATTACAGTGATCCCATGATGAGTATACTATTATTTTTTATTGTGATTCATTATCTTTCAAATAATTCAGTTTTATAAGATTGAATCATTCCAAATATTGAAAATTTATATACATTGTTTTTAGGTTTGTTTTGAGGGAATAAGATTTAGGCATGGAAGGATAGAAAAGAGAATGAAATATAGCAAAGAGATCATAACTTGTGTAACACCTTCATTTTTACCCAGTTGTTTTTTTCTTAAATGTGAGGATATTACACAACCTATGTGACTTTAAGTGGTTTGGCTATGATTTATTTTTTGTCTTTGTAAATCATTTACTACTATTATCATTACAGAATTTTTAACAAAAGTTTTATAGAGATTCTTAATTTACAAAAGTCTTTTATCATTCAACAACATACTAAAACCAAATATGACTGAATAGTATTCATTATCATTCTAGAAATAATATAATGTTAACAATGCATCATATTGTTTCTATATTAAAATTCTAGTCTTAAAATATAACACACATTTATTTTTAAAGAAAATGCAAATCTTGTGCACCACTATTAACCATGGCCATGTTAATGTTTTGGATAACTTGGATAGGTCCTATTAATAGAACCTGGATCCGTGTCCATTCCACCTTATGAACTATGCAAAGTACCGGCATGATCTAAATTCTAGTTTGAGCACATTATGACAAAAAAATTATGAGAATTAATATTCCCATTAAAAATAATAGTTAATTTTGAAATCATATAATGGTTTAGCAATATAAATTGTAGAAATAGGAATAGGTTGTGTTATACCATCATATATTTTATATATATCTTGTATTATATACATTTTTTTTATGGCAAAATATGGTAACCAATTCTTTAGCAACAGAATTTATAGTCACTAAAAGTGTCACTTTGTCATATAATGTTCTTACATGGGTTCTTATCATTCTAACTCTCAAATTCATACATAACTAATTTGTTATACTCAAGTTATCACATAGAGAAGCACCAAATTTATCAATTTGGTCATATGCATATTTTAGATCATATAACACATAATAGGGACTAAACTTTAAAAATTTATAACTTGAGCTACACAACTCTAATTGATATAAATTAGATGTCTTTAGAAAGCTTGTAATGATAACTATTACTGCAAAAAAAAAATTAGGTCAAAATGAGTCCATTTGGTTTTCAAAAACCATGAAATCCAAGACAGATCATATGAATAGTATTGTAGAATTTTTGCATAATTCACCTAAATTCAAAAATTTGTAAAATATTCCATAAAGCTCCAAAAAATGAAAATTATAGCTTGTTAGAAAGCTCTATATATCCCTTAATTGCCTACCAAATTTTATCCCTTAACAGGGTCATTTGGGCTATCAAAGATAAAAGGATATTTTATTTTTATGTCTCAAATAGACCAAATTTTTTGTTCCAAATAGTGCCAATTGAGTTCTAAAATGTCATTTCTCATTTTATGCAAGCTTCAGTATACAACTACATCATATAGGATTGATCCATCGTGTTAAATTTACCATGCAACTAAAAATCACCATCCCACATATGCGATTACACATGTAGATATAAGAACTCAAGGTACCAAATTATATTATATCAAGTATTATGAGTCTCGAATGGTCTCTATAGTATAACCTTGTGCTCTCAAACATGTTTACATTAACATACATGAAAGTACAAGAGCACATATTTATATTTTCAATAATATGCCTTAAATCAAATTCCATTGTCAAAGTGGCTCTCTTTAGGCCTTTTGCTCATCATTCTTTTTTCCTTGAGAGTTACCTAACCATAGTTAATAAAGATAAAGGAAAAGTGAGATTGAAAGAATTCCAGTAGTTAATCCAACATTCAAGCATACATATATAGCTCATTCAAGATCAAAGATGCAAATATACATGTCATATAACCATAGATAAACCATATTAATGCTTGAGAAATCCCATGGCTCCATTAAGAACAATTTCATACTCTAGGAACTTTTGGCCTGGCTTTACCTAACAGTTAGGGACTTTTGGTTTAGCTTCTCTCTTTTTTAGGGACTTTTGACTTAGCCTCACTTACAATTGGGACTTTTGGCTAATCTCACCCATTCCTAAAAGACTTTTGGCTTTACCTTATCTATTACTAAGGGTCTTTAGGCACAACCTCACATATTAAGAGCCAATCTAATTCCAAATGCAAATGAATGTCATGCAATTGCATATGATCATCAAGTAATCAACAATACATATAATTTGTAAACAATATATACAAGTAATCCAAGACACTTAAGCAAACCAAGTATACATATATAAGAATAAAAGAAAAGCTACCTTGACATAATGTTTCAATTAGTTCTCCTTGGTTTCTCTTCTCTCATTCCATGGCCTTACACCCAGACTTGATTGAAAATTTACTTGTTTGGCCTAGACAAATCAAATGAAACATAAAATTAACAATGGAACTATACTTACACTTATCAATTAAGGTTTTAGGTGCACTTATGGCCTATTTGAATGCCTTATCAAGCAACTCTTATAATTTAACTTTTTAGCTCCAAAATTTCATTTAATGAGTTATATGACCTTAATAAAACTCATTAGAGCCTTTACATGCTTGATTTAAGAAGCTTAGCACCAAGTTGCTTTTTTAGGCCTATTTGAACCCTAAAATTTTACCATTCAAAATAAGGTTCTAAATTCATTCCAATAGTTCTTTTAGTGTTTATGATTAATATCTAGATCACTTATATCCTTAGAATCCAAAAACTCCTCCTAGCTACTCCACCCATGTCTTGGCTGAACCTATGTTCCTATAGGAGCTAAATGGAGTTTTGTTATTTCTCTTAGGAATTTGATGCATGGGGACGTTCCTTGACTTTTTTCTTGTTTGAATATGGTCTTATATGGCTTGAGATATCTTTTTAGGGTTCCAAAACTATCAAGGTGCAAACAAAAACCCTAAGTGACCTACTTTGCATTTTAAAGCTTCTTAATTGATTGCAATTGCATAATCTTAATCTCCATGCTTCAAAACTCCTAATCCTTTCAAGTTAAGTCAAAATCAAACTCCAACTAGGGTCTCTCTCATTTGGGCAAACATAGGGAAGGGGAGAACTTAAGGAAAACACAAGCTTCCTATAACACCATATATTTCTAGCTTATTTCATATACATTTGCAAGCTCATATGATACATTCCATGAAGGAAGTGAGAAAAATCTATTAAAATAATATATTTCTTTACGTTGCGTTGCGTATAAAAATTTTATTCAGTGTTACGTAGACCATGTGAGCTCATAAAACATATTCCCATATTTAATTACATGGATACAACTCAATTGCATCATGAAATGTGACCTACAACTCATGGAACTCGAAGGAATGCATGAAATAAACACATATATTTTCAGCCAGTTTTTGCCCCTTTTCTTCCTCAACTTTGGAAAATCATAACTAATTTTAGAAAAATTGAAATCATGCATTCTTGGTCATTTTGGAAAGATAAAGATGTTTAATTCATACTAAAAATATGTCTAAACCATAACATCTATCATAAAAGGATGTTTGACATTCAAAATAGTTCAGAGGTCAAACTACCACTGGTGTTGTCATAGATTTCTACAACAAATTTCAAAAATCTCCAACTAATTCTAAAAAAATCCAATCCATACAAATGATACCAATATGGAAATTTGTGGATATTAGCTAGAGGGAAAAAATAACTCCAGATCAGCTCAAGTAGCCCAAATCTCAGAATTTAATAGAATAGTAACTGAGGTCGGGTGAAGCTCCTAATACTGGATAGAATGTTAAAAAATTCATATATCCCTCTCTAGACATCCAAATGAGGTGTTTCTAGTTGGCACAAGTCACTGTGAATGTCTAGTTTCTTTGTATAAAACTTCATGGCAATTGGACATCATTTGAGCCCTGTGGGACAAATATCATTTTTGGACCAGTATAAATAGTGACATGACCAAAACCAAAAAATTTGCCAACTTTGAAAATTCATGAAATATTCTGTAGACCATAGAAAATTACATTCTTTAGCCTCCCAAAAAGCTCTCAACAAGCCTTAATTGCATGTCAAATATCAGATAAGAGATCATTTGGACAAAAAGTAACATAGGATTGTATTATGGTCAAATTTGGCTCCATATAGGATACCAAATTGTCCAAGTGGCTTTTCTTAGATATTGGCACCTTTTAGGCAAGTCTAAAGTACAATTGGAACTTGTGTAGATTGTCCAAATGGTTCCAAACTCCATGCCTCCTATTTTGGCTATGCCATATGCAATTATACACACACGCATCAAACTTTCAAGAAGTATATCTTGGCATTACATACCTAAATTTCATTCTAGGGTTCACATACCATATCCATTCATTTATACATCACATATTATCATAATTACACATGTTCCGAAGGTCATAGACCATATACAAGCATAGGTTATATAATTGGACATGGGTATGGCTTTAAAGAACTAAAACTTTGCATTATGTTGTCATCCTCTCATCCTTAAGGTGGTTGGCTTCCATTACCTTATCCACTTGGTTCACCTAGCATGTGAGATCATTAGAGAAGAGGAAATAAGATTCAAGGAATCCCAATAACTCATCTCCTATTCATTCATACATAATGGATGCAAACAAGTCTCATAAATGCATGTATGGTCATGTTGACATGTGCAAACATTCAAAAGGCATTTTCATTATTTGAGAAAATCATACATAGCATACAAAGGCTTGCCAAGCAAGTGGATTGGCCTCACCTAATTTCTTGTGGATATTAAACTTGCCTCACCCATTCTTTAATGCATTCTTAGACTCAACCATGCTTTTGGGAGCTCACTTTGCTTTTAAGAGACTCTTTACTTTGTCTCAACCAATTTTAAGGATTCTTGGCTCATCCTCACCATGGCTAAGGGTTCTTGGTCTCACCACACTCAAGCAAACCCAAGCACACATCAAAACGTCATATGAAACATAATATGTCATCATAAAATCATGGCATATGAAATTATGCTATCATACTTTTCATGGCTTGAAAATATACATACACACATTCTAAGACAAGCTAAGCATACATCCATGCATGAGAGAAGGTGGAGAGAGCTACCTTTTACACAATCACACACTTTTCTTCTTGAATCAAGGCTTCCTCTTTTGGCCACACACACACAAACTTGTGGAGATGCTTTCTCTTGGCCTAGATACAATTTATGGAAACCAATTAGGTTTATGAACTCAATTATAAGGCCATATAATTTGTTTAGAA